>CABHPH010153027.1:53722-64153 GCA_902168325.1 Peromyscus nudipes | reverse complement strand
TCACAATCCTCCTGCCTCTGCCTCCTCTCAAGTCGTGGAATTGCAGGCATGTATCAGGATTCTGTTTGTTTGTTTGTTTGTTTGTTTGTTTGTTTGTTTGTTTGTTTGTTTTGAGACAGGTTTTCTCTGTGTAGCTTTGCACCTTTCCTAGAACTCACTCTGTAGCCCAGGCTGGCCTCGAACTCAGAGATCCACCTGCCTCTGCCTCCTGAGTGCTGGGATTAAAGGCATGTGCCACCACCGCCTGGCTATCAGGATTATTTTAAGGTCACTCTTCATATTGCAGTGCTGGGAATCAAACCCACAACCCTCATCACAACCATACACGTGCTGTGCTGTGAGCTGTGTGTCCACCAGCTCAGCTATAACCCCTAGTCAAACACCCATGCTTTTTTAATCTTAAAAAAAAAAAGCAAAACAAAACCACCCAGTAAAAGTGAGGAGTCCTGGTTTTGTCTCCTCTCTTTCCTATTCAGCCTGAGTCCCTCTGGCAGGACTTGTCTATTTCCTTGGATCCTGTAACAGCATATGCCTACTGTGGTTTTCCTAGTGTGTCCCCTAGCTGTCCGAAGCTGTGTTGGTAGACGGTATCTTCAAGCAGCAGTGTCGTGTTTAGGAAAAGGGTTGTTGATGACAAAAAGGAAGCTCCCTCTGCCGGGTGTGGGCTCCTTCTGCAGGAAGGAAAGACTGAATATCCACTCAGTGGCCGGGGCCTTTCCTTACTGCTCTGCCCTGGCAGCCTTTCTCACAGAGGACAAGAAGCTGATCTTGGGAATCTAAGGCCTCAGAGAACCCAGTGAGGAAATGCTGGAGCAGGGCCCTCTGCGGATGCTCTCTGAGGTTAAATGTCCAAAGCCTAGGACTCGGGACAGAGTTAAATTACAGGGCTCATCACTCTGAAAGGGACAGATGGCAGACCTACCCTGAAATAGCTTTTCTGGAAGGCTAACACATGGTAAATTGCATTAATTGTAATAATTGCTTTTTATACCTTGATAAAAAACTGGCAAAGACCTTCAAAGATCTTCTAATCATGGCAAATTAGCTGAGCACCCTCAGCAGACAAAGCTCTGGAGCTGTGTTTTGACTTTTGTTCAGAGACTAAAAAGAGCATATGAAGCCCTCACTTGCTTGAGAAAGAGGTGGGCAGCTGAGGCCCTGGACAGAGCATAAGCTAGACAAGCAGCCACTGCTTTTGCAGTCAAGTTATAGACATTTCTTTAGTCACTAACTTAACTAATTCAGCAATGAAGTACTTGAAGATTTAGATCCTTCTCCCTTTAATAATACTGTAAATAAGGATTCTGTTGCCTTCATGGCTTCATATCTTTCAACTCAGAGGAGCAGAAATACTGGAGGGTCAGACCTCCTACAAGATTTTTACAATTTTCCTCTGATAAAAAAAAAAAAGCTGTGTCAGAGTTTGGATAGTGGTTTTCCCCTAAAATCTATGTTGTAGGCTCCATACCCAACTTGTTGTGCTGTTAGGGCAGGGTGGAGCATCTAAGGAACAGAGACAATGTGGCAGGGAGGAAGCTGGGTTGTTAGGAATTATTTTCTGGGGGAGGGTACATGAACCCTGGCTCCATCCTTCCTTTTTTGCTTCTTGGCTGTAGTAAACAAGCTAGCCCTTTGTCTACCATGTGCTCTCATCGGGGTGATCTATACTGCTCAGGCCCAAATCAGTGAGTCCAAGGAGGTGGGGTTGAAATCTCTGAACTTGAACCAAAATCAACTACAGTAATGGAAAGATGACTAACACAGAGAGCATGGAATACAAGAAGGATTTACATTACCTGAAAAAAAGCTTTCTAGTTTTTCCTTTTCCCACTTTTCCATGGTAATGTTTATGTTCTGCTTTATTGTACCTCCTGTAAGGATGTGGAGCCAAACTTTTGCTTTATGCATGGCATCAGTCTACAACTTTGGATACTTGCCATTGTTTTAATCTTCTAGGAATATGCATTTTCTTTCTACTTCAGCTATTCTGCCAACAAATGCAAGAAACCTTTATGGAGAATGCATGGATTCCAGGTACTGTGATAGTATGGAACAGTCTATGGAATGTGGGATGGAAACATTGCTAGTAGCTAACATCATTTGATCCAAACACTACTGCAAGCTCTTTTGTAATAACCCATTTAACCCACAGTAACTTAGAGGTCGTTAATATCCCAAGTTATGCAAATGAGAAGCCTGGTGTCCAGACATAAATGATTTTCTCAAAATCATATGGCACATGAGTAACAGAACTGAACCTTGTAACTAAGAAGTCTATCCCCAGAGGCCTTGTTCCTTATAGTCTATATTATGAAGAACTAAGATTATAATTATGTGGGTGCCCTAATTAGAATCTATATTGCTGTGATAAAATACCATTACTAAAAGCAACTTGAAGAGACAAGGATTTATTTTAGCTTACAACTTTCAGGTTACTCTGTATCACTGAGGGAAGTCAGGGAAGGAACTCAAGGCAGGAACCTAGAAGCAGAAGCTGAAGCAGAGGCTGTCGAGGGGTGCTGCCTACTAGCTTTCTCCCTGTGGTTTGCTCAGTCTGACTTCTTTTTTTTTATAATTTATTTATTTTTATTTGCATTGGTGTTTTGTTGTATGTATGACTGACTATGTGAGGATGTCAGATCTTGGAATTACAGACAGTTGTGAGCTGCCATGTAGGTGCTAGGACTTGAACCCAGGACCTCTGGAAGAGCATACAGTGCTCTTAACCACTGAGCCATCTCTCCAGCCCCAGCAGCCTGACTTCTTATACAGCCTGCTCAGGGGTGCCACCACCCACAGCAAGTTGGACCCTTCCATACCACTCATCAATCAAGAAAATGCCCTGCTGTGGGATGGTCTGTATGTCAAACATGTTGCTTATTAGTCAATAAATAAAACACTGATTGGCCAGTGGTCAGGCAGGAAGAAGTATAGGCGGGACAAGGAGGAGAGAATTCTGGGAAGTGAAAGGCTGAGCTGGAGACACTGCCAGCCGCCACCATGACAAACAGCATGTGAAGATGCCGGTAAGCCACAAGCCATGTGGCAAGGTATAGATTTATAGAAATGGATTAATTTAAGCTATAAGAACAGTTAGCAAGAAGCCTGCCACGGCCATACAGTTTATAAGCAATATAAGTCTCTGTGTTTACTTGGTTGGGTCTGAGCGGCTGTGGGACTGGCGGGTGAGAGAGATTTGTCCTGACTGTGGACCAGGCAGGAAAACTCTAGCTACAATGCCCCACTGGCTTGCTCCTAGAACAATCTGGTGAGGGTATTATCTCAATTGAGGTTTCCACTTCTTAAATAACTCTAGTTTGCGTCAAGTTGACAAAAACCTAGCAAGGCCAGTGAATAAGTGAGACAGTAAGAATAGTCTCAATCCAACATCCAGATTCCATTAAACAGGAGCACATGCTTTAGGGCAGTTGTCAGCAAAGTTTTTATGTCAGATAATGAATATTTAGGCTTTGTGGACCAAAGAGTCTATGTAGCAACTACTCTACACATTATCAAGAAAGGTTCTACAGACAATATGCCAATAAGTGAGAAGTCTGTGATCCAATAAAACTTTATTCACAAGAATTGATGTTCTTTGTTTTCTGACAACTTAGTTTCTTCTGTGATTTGGTGTCAGCCTTAAAGAGTAACCTAATATCAGTTCTAAATAAAGACTCAAGGTAGACACTTGAACTCAAATTTTGATAGCAGGCAACAAAGAAGGAAGGCAATGTGCTAAGAAGATAAATGCTTAGGAATCATGAAAGTCTGTAGCAAATGGACAGTTGGGAAAGATGCAAATGTGGTAAGAAGTACATATGCCTTTGGCAGACTGTAGGCCTAGAGAGGAGGATTTGTGCCTAGTTAAAAACTAGTGTCTTCTAAAATAACTGCCTTGTAAGTTACTCATTTGTGAGCTTTTAATTTTTCTCTGTGAACAACTAGTTTCTCTTCCCGACATAACTTTGACGTTTGCCTCTTAACTTAAAGCATGGAAAATGTTTCCCCACAAACCAAGTGTGGTGGCACAAACATGTAGTCATAGGACTCCCAAGGCTGAAGCAAGAGCATTGAAAGTTTGAGGCCGCTCTTAGTGACAGGTAGACCTTGAAGATCTGCCCAGTAGAGGACAGTAGACAGTGTGGACCTCTCCACCCTTTCCTCAAGCCTCTGAATAAAGTGTTTTGACTCTAAAAAAAGAAAGAAAGAAAGTTTGAGGCCATCCAGAAATACATAGAAAAATCCTGTCTCATAAAATGCATACAAAATAAAGAGTTAAATAAATAAAATGTGTCCATATGCAACTTTACCAACAAAATAGGAAAAAATTATAGAGGGTCTACCATGCATTGAAAGATAGTCACAAAGAAATGTGGAATTTTAGAGAAAATACAGTGAAACAGTGTGCAAGATACTCAGGAGATGAGGACAAATTTTTGTCTTTTACAAAACCCTGTGGGTGTAATTTTGCCATTAGTCAAGATGGATGTGTCCATGTTGAGACATGAGAAATCTTTGCAACACCAGTGGCATAACAAGAATGCTGCAGGGGAACATGACTGCTGGTGCCATTCTTTTTCTTGGGCTGTAAGTCAACTAAAGTTGCTCATGACAGCTTACTGATGAAACAGGATTTATTTATAATGTTCGCAGACACTTGTTCAGGTTATTAAGTTTATTGGGCAGGCTACATAGGTGTGAGGGATATTGAGTGTGTTGTTGGATTCTACTCCCTAGAGTTAGGCAACATTCCCAGGGGCATGTCTGGAACTGGAGAAGAAAGTGGGGACAGAAGACTCATCATATTCCCTCAAAGTATGATCCGATTCTCTATACAATCAGGGCATTGCCTTAATTTAAGAACCCCCTATATAAAAGAAAAAAATTGGAGTTTCACATTAAGTTTTTAGGTAAAACAGGTAAAATTCTTAAGTCAAGTTCCAAGCCCAGGTGTGTGTGTGTGTGTGTGTGTGTGTGTGTGTGTGTATGTGTGTGTGTGAGAGAGAGAGAGAGAGAAAGAGAGAGAGAGAGAGAGAGAGAGAGAGAGAGAGAGAGAGAGAGAGAATGGGTGTGTGTACCCAGTGCATGTAAATATGCCAGGCTAGAGGACAATCTCAGATGTATTCCTTTGGGTAGGGACCGTGTCTTAGTTTGGGTTAATATTGCAATGATGAAACACCATGACCAAAAGTTGAAAACGAAAGGATTTATTTGGCTTACATTTCCACATCACTATTCATCAATAAAGGGAGTCAGCACAGGAACTCAAACAGGGCAGAAACCTGGAGGCAGGAGCTGATACAGAGTCCATGGAGGGGTGCTGCTTACTGACTTGCTCCCTATGGCTTGCTTGGCCAGATTTCTTATACAGCTCAGGGCCACCTGCCCAGGGGTGGACTACGATGAACTGAGACCTCCCACATCTATTACTAATTAAGAAAACACCCTACAGGCTTGCCTGTAGTCTGATCTTATGGAGGCATTTTCTCGGGTGAGGTTCCCTTCTCTCCAGTGACCCTAGCTTGTGTCAAGTTGACATAAAACTAGGCAGCACAGAGTGTCTGCCCCCATCTTTTGTTGTTGTTGCTCCCTTCAAACAGTTTGAGATGTTAGATGTCACCATCAGCAAAAAAGTAGCAGAGCAAAGCTTGTGTAGTGTGGGTAGGAGACAGGAAAGACCAGCATCACATAGTCGCTTCACTTTAGGATCCAAGAAAACCACACCTCTTCCCTCTGATCCTGGTGCTCTGTGACATTGCCAGTGTCTGGCTCCACACCACAACTCTCTTCTTAGCTTCTTATCAGTTACATATTTGGATAACCCACTTCTTTCACTGGAGACCATATTTTTATTTTTAAGTTTTTAGAGAAAGGGTTTCTCTGTGTAACCCTGGCTGTCCTGGAACTAGCTCTGTAGATCAAGCTGGCTTTGAACTCATAGAGATCCACCTGCCTCTCCCTCCCAAGTTCTGGGATTAAAGGTGTGCACTACCACTACTTGGCAAATACCATGTTCTTTAAAAATTTCACATCGTTTTTCAAAGTATTTCTGATTCCTGGTCTGACCTCTAGGTCTTGATTGATAGAGCATCATAACAATCTTGTGTGTGTGTGAGTGTCTGTGAGTGTGTGTAACATGCACATGCACACTTGTCCTATTTAAAATATATGAAATTGTCTTTGTAAAATCTGACCCAAATGAGAGCCATCAGGCTATTACCCATGGTGTTTTAGTACTTTCAGGTTAGTAATGAACTGCAGAGATGTGCTCATATTTAGTAAAATAACACATTGAAAGCTTTGACATGCAAATATTGATATAATTTGGAACTTGCAGCAAAAGTTTCCTATTTAATAATCTATGACACCATGAATGTTAGGTGTTTAGCACTGAATGCTGAACCAGTTTTGGGATTCTATATTTTCTACACCACTCTCTCCCATCTCTGGGAGGAACTTGCACCCCTGGCCTGAACCCACCAATTCCAGTGTGAACAATCAGTGACACATGCTTGTCCTGCTTATCCTACAACAGAGATAAAGCATTTCAGAAAGCTACTCCTCTGTCCATGCTGGAGAATCCTGCATTAAAGTAGAGGCATTTCCTCAAAGGAACTACATTCTAGGACTGCTAGAAAAATGTCAGCTTCATTGCCCCTTGAAGGCAGGCTTTGATGGCAGGCTTAAACTCATAAATAAAAATGTTCAGGTGCAGAAGCTCAATAATCCAGCTAAAAGGAAGATGTTGCCTTGACCTTTATTTAACATTTCTATGTATATATAAAAAAAATCAGTCAGTGGCCTGAACTTTAGGTTAATACTTCAGGTGGGCTCTTGGTTTCTCACAAAGCAAACTGTTTGGAATGTGACAGGATCACAAGAGCTAGCCATCTGCTTTACCCATCAGTAGCTATGGGAAGACAGAGAAGATGAGATCCATTAGTGTGGTGTACCTTATAATCAGAAGCCTAGGAATAAACAGTGCCAAAGGATATGTAGTGGATCAGTATAGACTTGTCCTCCCGCGAGTTCGAATGTACACTAACTGTCTTTCTTGGTGTTGCCAGGGAAAATCACTAGCACTGTTGTGTAAATAAGCATCTGCCATGGCTCACCTTCAGGCAGCAGCAAGAGGATCACTTGAGAAAATGTTCAGTTACACACCAACATGTGGTGTAGAACATCTACCACTTGATTCTGAACTCATGATGATTCTGTAAGGGGAAAGGATTCAAAGGTAGGCCAAGTGATTCTCTATGATGCCGTTGATGGAGCCCTCTGTCTATGCCAAGAAATGGACGTGAGAGGTGAATGAGCATAGTTCTGATACAAATGCCAGTTGATGCTTTCATTCACATTAACAAGCAAGTGAAACAGCAAACAAAAGATATATTGAAGTTTCATTAATTTGTCAATGGCATGAGAGACTTACTTGCTCAATTAGTTCATAATAGTTGAATACTACAATATTCCTTCAACTTCTTGAGATGTTTGGAATGTGCAATGTTATACACACACACATTTTTAAAACATGGTGAGCACAATTCACATAGTCTACAGTTGCTTATGCCTGAAGGACCAACAAGCAAGCAAATCAAGCTTGAATTGCAGTGTCTGCCCATTCCTGTGGTGTAAGCTTTGCTTGTCATCTTCAAATGTTAGATTTGACATGGAGAGGAAATAACCTTATCTGTTACAGTCAACACAGCACTTTCAGGACCATGGATAGTTCCACACCTAGAAAATAAATAAAACAGTGTTTAATCAAAGGAATTAGTAGGGACATGGGAAACAGCTCAGTCAATAAAGTGTTTGATGTGTAACCATGAGCACTTGAGTTCCATGTTCAGCATGGATGTTAAAAACAAAGCAAAAACAAACAACAACAAAGCAAACAGACATACAAAAAGAAAACCAAACCAAAACAAATACAGATTTGGAAGGATGTGCCAATCCCAGTGCTGAGGAGGTAGAGACAGGCTCCTCTAGGCTTCCTGGCCAACCAGCCTAGCATCAAGCTCCTGGTTCAGTGAGAGGGTCTGTCTTAAAATATAAGATGGATAGCAATTGAGGAAGAAACTTGACATCAGTCAACACACACACACACACACACACACACACACACAAATAGATTCTCCCCATCTTCCCTATTCTAAAATGGATAAAGAGAAAAATGGAATATCCTTCCTCTTGGAGAATTTTTCATTAGAATTCTTTGGTTTAAACAGTTTTTTCCTTCTTTTTGTTCCTAATTTGTTACTGTAGTCTAGTGACCCCACAAGGCCTATAGACCTTTCGGCAGTTTTGCACCTCTTTGGCTAGGAACAAGGATGGCAGAGGATAAATGTACGTCAGAGAGTCAAAATTATGTTCCTGCTACCAAGTTGGTACACAGTCCTGCTATGTGTGGGCGCCTGCAATGGTGGGACTCAGCATCATTTCTAAACTCGCCTTCATCCTTCCTGTTTGAATCCATGAATGTCCGTCTAATCCCCTTCCTGTCTTCACCCTGGTCCTAAGCACACACTGTCTTCTGTAAGCATTCTCTTACTAGATGGATGGAGCATTCCAGTTAACATCAGCCCTTGAGAAGAGGAAGAAGAGAAGCTTGAGTTCCAGGCCAACCCGAGCTATTAATACACAGCAAATTAAAGGCCAGTCTACGCTGCATACTTATATTTTTTATCTCAGTAAAACAAAGGCTGACAGGTGGTTGGAAGTGGAGTGCTTTTGTTTGATACCCAGTACTATGAGAAAAAAAACGAGATGTTTTCTTTTCTTTTTTTTTTTTTTTTTTGGTTTTTCGAGACAGGGTTTCTCTGTGTAGCTTTGCGCCTTTCCTGGAGCTCACTTGGTAGCCCAGGCTGGCCTCGAACTCACAGAGATCCACCTGCCTCTGCCTCCCGAGTGCTGGGACTAAAGGCGTGCGCCACCACCGCCCCGGCGAGATGTTTTCTTAAATGTTATTTTGCCGGTAAAACATTCCCAACCACCAAATTTAGCAGTCCCTCATTCCTAGCAGTGTTCACTGACCTTCCACCAGATCTCAGCTTGACAAATGGTGCTTTAAAAGTGAGCCTTTTTAGGACTTTTAAAATGATGTTATTCAACCTTCAGATTTCATTAAAATGACATGATTATTATAATTAGTAAATGACTTGTGTGATTTTTGTTAGACTATAATCCTAATCTCTTTATCTTAAAAATACTCTAAATAAAGTATATTTTATATGCTTATGAAGTTTTATATTTTTTCAAAAACACTGACATATAGGCATTTTAATGAAAATATATACAAATACAGAGATAGATAAAACTTCATGACTTTTTTCTAAAGCACTCTATGTGTGATGTGTGTTTATTTCCTATCTGTCTCCATCAGAATATAAGTTTCATAAGAGGTGGGCTTTTTGTTGCTGTTGTCTATTGTATTTACTGCTAGTGCTTCAATTTCTTAAGAGGTATTTATTAACAATTAATCAAATACATTGAACAAGTATTTAAACCATGAGTGTGCAAGAAGCTACTGGAGACTAGACAGACAGGACACTAACTTTGAAGAGAGATAGCTTCTGCAAAGACCATCAAAAAAATAAACCACAGAAATAATTATCAAATGATAATAGCTACACAATTGTATGTCATTTTAATGAAAAGCAAGGGTTGAGAAATCTAGTCTTAAAGTCCACAAAGGACTAACTTTCAAAATACTTCATACCTGGCTGCGATTTGATAGAGAGTACATGCATAGAACTAAATGTAAAGGATAATGAGCTGGACCCAGTGGCACACATCTGAAATGCTAGCTAGTCAAGAGGTTTAGACAACAGGAGGGTCATAAGTTCAGGCCTGTCTGGGGTACAGGGAATTCAAGGGCAGCTGAGCAACTTAGTGAGATCCTGTTTCAAAAGAATGGAAGCAAAAAGAATGGGAGAGGGGGCTGGGGTATTCCTCAGTGGTAGAGTGCTTGCCTGGTAGATGTGAGGCCCAGGATTCAGTATCCAGTACCATACATGCAAAAGAACAATGGCTACTTGAAGCTATGATTATACAGGAAAAAATTTAGACAACAGAGTATTGTGAGCCCTTCTCAAACAAAGTTGCTGAAAAGAATCCAGCAGGGGATGAATAAGTAAAATTTTAAGATGTAAAAATGGAAATGATATGGAGGAAGAAATAGTTATGAGCACTATTTAGAGAAAAGATACACATATCGTATATATATGGTCTATAAAATGCTATGCATAAAAACAGTAATATAGGTCGGGTGGTGGTGGCGCATGCCTTTAATCCCAGCACTCATGAGGCAGAGGCAGGAGGATCTCTGTGAGTTCAAGGCCAGCCTAGTCTACAGAGCGAGTTCCAGGTTCCAAAAAGCTGCACAGAGAAGCCCTGTCTCGAAAAACCAAAACCAAACCAAACCAAACCAAA
>CABHPH010153027.1:0-45497 GCA_902168325.1 Peromyscus nudipes | reverse complement strand
GATCTCTCTCTCTCTCTCTCTCTCTCTCTCTCTCTCTCCCTCCCTCCCTCTCCCCCCTCTCTCTTTCTTTCTTTTTAATTTTCTCATTTCTTTCCCTGCCCCATCTCCCTTCTCTTTTTGGTATTTTGAGATGGGGTCTCATGCAGTCCAGACTAATCTTAAACTCCTTGTGTAGCTGAGGATGACCTTGAACTCCTGATCCTCTTGCTCAACTTCCCAGATGCTGGGCTTACAGGTATGCACCACATGTGACTTTGACTCGTGCTTCTTTTATTTAATTTAATAGGCTAGGCTTTCCTAATCATGGCATCTTTAACATTTGGGGCTAGATAATTATTTGTTGCTCAAAGCTGCCTCATACCTCCAGCGATATGTACTCAACACTGTGGGCGCAAGCCCTACAAGAAGCACCATTCTTTCCCTACCTCCCCTGCCAAGTTGTAGTAAGAAAATGTTTTTGCCAAGCATTTTCTGGGAGACATCACCTCTAGGTATACTACAGTGACAGAAACAAAGTCACTACTACTGTACCAGCCCACACAGATTTCAGTAGCCAAGAGGCCAAAGGAGACCATTAATTAGGAGCTTAAAAAGGTAAAGTAAGTTATCTATTTTGGGGAGATGACCAGGAAATCAGCCAGTCTGAAGGAAATATGTTATGGTGAAAACTAGAAAATATGTTTACATAGACAAATTAATGTGACCCTGAAAATGTAATATACTTAGGCACAAAAAGAATTAGGGGCGTGCATTCCACAGGGGAATATTTAGGAATTGATTAGATCATGAGGAGAGAGGGTTTTACATTCTCAGGAATATTGCTCATGAAAGCAACCCCAGGGACATCCATCATCCCTTCCAACACGTGAGGTTACAGTAAGAGACCCCAGCTACAGAGTAGAATGTGATCCAGAGTATGCCAGTATCTGGATCAGACATTGGGCTTCTCAGTTTCCAGAAGGGAAGAATAAACTTTTGTTGTTTATAACCTACTTAGTCCATGGTCTATATTTTGAGCATGTGACCAGATTAAGACCATCATTAGAAGGTTGTGTTGAAAGGAGAATGCCTTGCGTAGAATGCAAGGATGGATTTCCTGGGAGACAGACTGAGTTCAGAGAAGTATGGTGAGGATGGCCGGGACAGTAATGGAGAAGTGTTGACAGACTGCACGTGTTTCATCGCGATCAGGACAGGAATTAGCTTGATAAGATAGGTGAAGAAGGGGAATGCATGAAAGGTCAGCTAAAGGTTTTACCTGACCACAGAGATGGGAATGCAGGTGATGTGACCTGGACAGTCAGGAAGGGAGCCAGTGTTATTCAGATGTGATCACAAATGTCCTCATGAACATACCAAATTTGTGGTCCCAGTGAGACATCCTCAAAATAGTCATGCTAGGCAATTAGAGATACAAGGCAGAGTTTTACACACATATACATATACATGCATACATATACACTTATATATGCATACACACACATATGTACATATGTGTATATAGATTTATTAGTGAATATTCATTGTACAAAGCAGTGGTTTTCACACTGACATTTTCATTCATGCGTTTTGTTCATATTCAGTCCCAGTGCTCTTTGGTCCTCCTTCTTCTCCTGGCTCCTGCTATCCCTCCTTCCAGATAATCCTCCTGCTTTTGCCACACATACATGTGAACATGCAATATATGTATGTATTAATACATGTAAAAATATAAAATTTAAATCCCACATATAAAAGTCATCTTTCTGAGCTTGGCTTAATTGCCTAACATGATGGTTCCAGTTGTGTCCACTTTCTTACAAACACCATCATTTTGTTTCCTTTGTGGATGAATAAAATTCTATCATATATCTGAACCACATTTTCTTGTCCACTTACCTATTGATGAATCCTCAGGCTGTTTCCAGCACATGGTTTTAAATCCTGCTTAAGTCGGGAAGCATGGGTGTGCAGGTATCTTAGTGGAATGCTGCCTCGGAGTCCTTTCCATACATTTCCAGAAATGGTACTGCTAGATCATATTAGGCCAGAGTTTTAAGACAAGCATTCCACCTTGACTTATCCAAGATGTGTGAATATGACCTTGAAATGGTGGTCCCACACTTTAGGTGTCTATGATTTCTTTCCTTACAGCTACAACTTGTACAAAAAAAAGAATTGAACTCACAGACTTAAAGGTGATGGGGAAGGGGGCTGGTAAGATGGCTTAGTGGTTAAGAGTGCATACTGCTTTCACTGAGAATCTGAGCTTTGTTCCACCTGAACAAAACTCACAACCAACTATAAATCCGGCTTCAGGAGATCTAATGGCTCCTTGGGTACTTGCATTCATGTACACACACACACACACACACACACACACACACACACACAGAGGAGGAGGTTCTATGTGGTTCAGCTTACATGTTTGAAATATGTCAAACCCCATTAATTTTCCTTCCAGAAGAAGATGTTGGCTACAGGCATATGTTTTCAGATATCATTGTTAAGCAGAGGGATTTTCTTCTTTTTTTCCCCTTTAGTATTTAGATAAAGGTTTTGTTTTTGCTTCAGTTTTTGTGTAGCCTTGGCTGTCCTAGAACTTGCTCTGTAGATCAGGTTTGCCTCAAACTCACAGATATCTGCCTGCCTCCCGAGTGCTGGTACATAGACATTTATGTGACACTGCCTCCCAGCTAAGAGGCATTTTCTTAATGCCAAATTACACCTGAGCTGTATCAGGCACCGCATAGAGGTATCAGCTCAGACATGATCCCGGGGTCTAGAATCTCTATTATACACATAGGTCAAGTGTTTACAGACAAAATCAAAAGTTTGAAGGATGCATAAACTGGGAGTGTACACATCGGAAGCAGATTGTCAGAACTGGAGAGAACAATGAGGAGTGAACTTCATCATTACATCAAGTAGTGCAGAAGGCCGTGCGGTGTGGAAATGTGGCCAGGGGCTCCATCACACCACTGATTCACTGTGTGATCATCAGCAAATCATTCCAACTCAGAGAGTTTTCATCTCTCCATCTGTTAAATGTCACTGGTATCCATTAGAGAGAGATTCACCTATTTGCTTATCCAACAAACACTGGTTGAAGTTTTACCTCCATATGCTGGTCCCTGTGGCTAGATCTACAAATGTAAAAATGAAAATGAAACAACTTTCACTTTCTGAGGAAGTTGCTCAGAGACAACAACAGACACTAATAGGAAGGGAATGTGCCCATTAGTATCTCACTGGCTGCAAGGCTCAAAACTTCTAATAAAATATGGCTTAATGATATGACAGTTTTCTAAGGAACATCTCACAAGAGACGTTCCTAGGGTCAGTTAACTCAGTGGCTATTGTTCTGATGTTGGTTCAATACTTTTTCTTTCAACTCCGACATACTATTATATTGGTTTTAGATCCTAGGTTTGTCTCTGCTCATGGATAAAGATGACAGTTATATCTCCAGCCATCACATCTCGATACAACTAAAGATAGGGACTATGCAGGGCAGGAAGGTAGATAGCTCAGTTGTTGAAATGCTTGACTCCCCCAGTAGAGGTCCCTGGGCAAGGTAGCACACACTGGCAGTCCCAGTGTTGGGAAGGCAGCTTAGTCTACATGGAGAGTTCCAGGAGCAAGAGATCCTGTCTTGAACAAAAGGTGAAGAATGACTCTTGAGGTTGACCTCTGGCCTCTATTTGGACTCTCACTCAAACATACATGTGCAGCCACTCCCGCACATGTGATGAGAGCTGTGATGATGGGGGGAAGTAAGGTGTGATGGACTCTGGTACATGGAATGGAGTCAGTGGACGTCGGTTTTAATTAAGTTTTTAAATATTACACAATGCTAACTTGCTCCAAAGAAACTGCTTGTGGTCATTTGCTACTGTTCATTTGGTGCTGTAAAAAAATCATTACATGTTGGGGGATTTAAACAACAAATTGATTATCTCACAACTCTGAGGGCTACAAGTCTGAAATCAAGGTAACAGATGGCAGGGCTGCTTTCTTCTGTAGGCTGTGAAGACTCTTCCAATGGAATCTCTGGACATCTCCCGATGTCTCTTCACTGTATTCTCTCTCTCTCTCTCTCTCTCTCTCTCTCTCTCTATATATATATATATATATACATATACATATATGTATATATATAACACACACACACACACACACACACACACACACACACGTGTTTGTTTCGTAACGATGACAGTAATGTTGGATTGTGACCCAATCCTTCATGATCTATCTTGTCTTAACTAGTGGTAGCTTCATTCACCCAGTTTCTAAATATGGTCACATCAAGGGGTCTCATGGTCAAGACATCAACTTACAAATTTTGAGAGGTGGTTAGAACTATCACAAAGAAAATGTACCCATGGCACTGCCCATTACTGATCAAGTGTCTCCACTGCCAAATCTTTCCAGAGTGTGAAAGCAAAAGAGGACATACAAATTTTGGGCTGTGTGTTCAGGGCACGTGCTCTTAGATATCCCCTGCGGGTAGTAAATTCCTTTCTCTTACAATCTATGGGGAGATTTACAAACCACACGGAGGGGAAGCTATAATGGAAACTTTGCACATGCTGAATTCTTTCTCCAAGGAATGACGTCTGCTCCTGAATTTGCTTTTCTTGCCCCTCCGCCATCATCTATTTCCTTGTTCCTTTTAGCAAGAGGAAAAATATCCTGTTGCATTTATTTGCATTTTGTACCCCCACAGGGGAGAATAGCAGTGCCCAACAGCCTGCAAGTTTGTACTTGTCTCATGGCCGTCCTAGACATTGGGCATTGGCTGTGGTTGATACAGAACACAGTCAAACAAAGCACGGTACCTTTCACCCGCTCACACTTCCTTCTAACTGCAGAAGGGCTTTGTAAGCTGCTCAAAGTCAAGTGCCTGTTTTCAGCTGCTTGGAGAAGCACCGGCCCCATCCTGGTGATGCCCTTCCACCGACAGCCACAGCCACTCCACCCTTAGCTTGGAGGGGGCTGGCTGGAAGGAAGACAACCCTAAGTTTCATCTCTGGAAAGAGATGGAAGCTGAGAGGAGCCAAAACAGGAACTGTCCTCTGCCACTGCTCATCGGCAGGCTTGCTGGCTCCCTTCCTCGTGCCAAGCTGAGTTTTCTGTTCTCAGCTCCTCTTTACCTCTGTCTGCTTCTCTCTTCCTCTTTCTCACCCACCAGACACCAGACCTCCTTCTGTTGGAGAGCGGCAGCTTTTTAATTTTGTCAGTCTGAGCCATCCCACCCAAAGCCTATGGCACTTGTGCAGGATGGCACTTTCTCTGCACCCACTCTGTGGGATGGAGAGCCTGGCACCTACCCTGCCACTCACTGTGGCTCTGACCCTGCCTTCAGTCACAGTTACAGGTGCAATAGTTAATTTCTAACTATCCTTCCTGAATGCCAAATGAGATGCATTTCCTTTCTTTTCAATGTTCACCATTAATATTTTTAAGGAGAAAATGGGGAAAATTTTCAGCATCTCCGACAGTGTGTTCCATTGGTTTCCTGGTGGGAGGTGATGAAGGCATTTTTTAACTGACTAAAAATGGTTAGCCACAACACCATGAAAATATCTCAGAATGTTTTAAAATGAAGGAAAAACTCCTCTGTGACATGGAAATAGCAAATGAGAGGGGTCTAGGGGCTCCTGGCAGCTTTGACTGGCTGATTTCATTCTTCTCAGACCCCTCTAGTGATTTCCACGCCAATTTCCATCTACTTCAAAAAAAAAATCAAGCCTCCCAAGGTTCAAAGGGGAAAAAGTAGGGGCCATTTGTTGTTTTGGACACAGATGATTCTAGCCGAGGGAGGGCATTAAAATGTTTCAAGAAACACAGCCTTTGAACTATGCTATAGTTCTCATCTCTCACCAATTCTTCCCAAATGTGAACGCCTCCATCCAGAGAAGAACCCTTTTGTGGCTCTGCATGCTTCAGAGCACCCTCCCTGGGTACCTTTTTAAGTAGTGGGATTTAGCCAGGGCTTGTGCTGACGCTTAGCAACTACTTATACCACACACAGATCTAAGCTTCAAATTATGTCAGACAACCTCATTCCAAAATCTTCCACCATTTTCAACATTTCTGCCTCAAAGAGGGTAGAAGTCCACGGCTTTGTTCTGTATGCCTGGCCAGAGGGGTTGAGGTGAGTGAGGGGTAGGGATCAATACCACACTTGTCACTATGCCTGTGTCCCTAAAGAGGGAGACTTCTGATGATATGTATGGAGGCCAACATTCATACCCCAAATGGAAGTGTGAGAGAGATTTCGGCATTATTAATTGTTCCTTCAAATAGGACTGGGTGTACATGTAGACCCCATCATTCCAATTGTTAATGACTTGAGCTACTGTATTGACTAGTTATTTTATTTTATTTTATTTTATTTTTAATTAAGATGTAGCTAGAGTTTTCCTGCCTGGCCCACAATCAGGACAGATCTCTGTCACCCGCCAGTCCCACAGCCACTCAGACCCAACCAAGTAAACACAGAGACTTATATTGCTTACAAACTGTATGGCTGTGGCAGGCTTCTTGCTAACTGTTCTTATATCTTAAATTGATCCATTTCTATAAATCTATACCTTGCCACGTGGTTCGAGGCTTACTGGCATCTTCACATGCTGCTTGTCATGGCGGCAGCTGGCAGTCTCTCTCTCACTCAGCTTCCTGTTCTCTCAATTCTCCTCTCTGTTAGTCCCGCCTATACTTCCTGCCTGGCCACTGGCCAATCAGTGTTTTATTTATTGACCAGTCAGAGTATTTGACATACAGACCATCCCACAGCATTAAGAATTTTTTTATTCAATTTACATACCATCCACAGATCCTTTTCTCATCTGCTCCCTTGCTTCCCCTAGCCTTCTCCCCAAGCCCACCTCCCATCACCTCTTCTAAAAAGGTAAGGCCTTCCACAGGGAGTCAGCAAAACCTGGTGCGTTCAGTTAAGGCAGGTCCAAGTCCCTCCCCACTGCATCAAGGCTGTGTAAGGTGTCCCACCATAGGAAATGGGCTTCAAAAAGCCAGTTCATGCACCAGGGATATATCCTAATCCTACTGCTAGGGGCCCCTTAAACAGGCCAAGCTACACAACTGTCTGGCTTATGCAGAGGGCCTAGTCTAGTCTCATGCAGGCTCACAGCTGTTGGTCTAAAATTCATGAGTTCCCACTAGCTTGGTTCAGTTGTATCTCTTAAGTTTCCCCATCATGATCTTGATGTCCCTTGCTCATAGAATCCCTCTCTTCAGTTGGACATCTGGAACTTGGCCTGGTGCTTGGCTGTGGATCTCTGCATTTGTTTCCATCAGTTACTCGGTGAAGGCTCTGTGATGACAGTTAGGGTATTTACCAATCTGATTACCAGGGTAGGCCAGTTCAGGTACCCTCACCACTATTGCTAGTAGTCTAACCTGGAGTCATCCTTGTGGATTCCTGGGAACTTCCCTAGCACCTGGTTTCTCCTTATCCCCATGATGCCTCTCTCTATCAAGATATCTCTTTCATTGATTTCCCATTCCATCCCTGTTCCAGCTCCGCCATCCTGTTCCCTTATGTTCTTAACCCCCATCCCCTACTCTCTATTGTCGTTCCCGCACCCACAGTTTACTCAGGAAATGTCATCTTTCCCCTTCCTAGGGCGATCCATATGTCCCTCTTAGGGTCCTCCTTGTAAGCTAGCTTCTCTGGAGCTGTGTGTTGTAGTCTGGTTATCCTTTGTTTTACATCTAGTAACCACTTATGAGTGAGTACATACCATGTTTGTCCTTCTGAGTCTGGGTTACCTCACTCAGGATGTTATTTTCTAGTTCCATCAATTTGCCTGCAAATTTCATGATGTCATTGTCTTTTACTACTGAGTAGTACTCCACTGTGTATATGTACCACATTTTCTTTATTCATTCTTCGGTTGAGGGGCATCTAGGTTGTTTCCAGGCTCTGGCTATTACGAATACTGCTGCTATGAACATAGCTGAGCAATTATCCTTTTGATATGATTGAGCATTCCTTGGGTATATGCCCAAGAGTGGTATCATTGGGTCTTGAGGTAGATTGATTCCCAATTTTCTGAGAAACCTCCATACAGATTTCCAAAGTGGCTGTATAAGTTTGCACTCCCACCAACAGTGGAGGAGTGTTCCCCTTGCTCCATATCCTCTAACATAAGCTGTCATCAGTGTTTTTGATCTTAGCCATTCTGATGGGTGTAAGATGGTATCTCAGAATTGTTTTGATTTGTGTTTCCCTGGTGACTAAGGATGTTGAACAACTCCTTAAATGTCTTTTGGCCATTTGAGATTCTTCTGTTGAGAATTCTCTGTTTAGCTCTGTGACCCACTTTTTAATTGGATTTTTTGGTATTTTGATGTCTAGTTTCTTGAGTTCTTTATATATTTTGGAGATTAGCCCTCTGTCAGATGTGGGGTTGGTGAAGATCTCTTCCCATTCTGTAGGCTGCCCTTTTATCTTATTTGCCGTGTCCTTTGCCTTACAGAAGCTTCTCAGTTTCAGGAGGTCCCATTTACTAATTGCTGCTCTTAGTGTCTATGCTACTGGTGTTATATTAAGTTCTATCAGGGAACTCCTATAGCTGATAAACACCTTCAGCAATGTGGCGGGATACAAGATTAACTCAAAAAAATCAGTAGCTCTCCTGTATACAAATGATAAATGGATCAAGAAAGAAATAAAAGAAACATCACCCATTACAATAGCCACAAATAATATAAAACACCCTGAGGTATCTCTAACTAAGCAAGTGAAAGACCTGTATGATAAGAACTTTAAGTCTTTGAAGAAAGAATTGAAGAAGATATCAGAAAATGGAAAGATCTCCCATGTTCATGGATAGGAAAAATCAACATAATAAAAATGGCAATCTTACCAAAAGCAATCTACAGATTCAATGCAATCCCCATCAAAATTCCAACATAATTCTTCACAGACCTCAAAAGAACAATACTCAACTTCACATGGAAAAACAAAAAACCCAGGATAGCTAAAACAATCCTGTACAATAAAGCAACCTCTGGAGGCATCACTATCTGTGGCCTCAAGCTCTACTATAGAGCTAAAGTAATAAAAATAGTTTGGTATTGGCAAAAACAAACAAACAAAAAAAAAACCTGACATGTGGACCAATGGAATCAAAGTGAAGACCCTAACATTAATCCGCACACCTATGAACACCTCATTTTTGACAAAGAAGCCAAGACTGTACAATGGGAAAAAGAAAGTACCTTCAACAAATGGTGCTGGCATAACTGGATGTCAAAATGTAGAAGACTACAAATAGATCCATATCTATCACCATGCACAAAATTCAAGTACAAGTGGATCAACATAAATCCAGGTACACTGAACCTAGTAGAAGAGAAAGTAGGAAGTAGCCTTGAACGCATTGTATTTACTTGTATCTCTGTAGTGAGAGTTTCTGTTACTCTACCCTTCCTCCTTGTCATTCTACACTTGGAAGCTCCTGAAGTGGCCATTTTTAGATATTCCTCTTGATTACCTCTATAGACTCTTAGGTCAGCTCTCCTTTTTTCATTTATTCAAGGTTCCTCCTACTTAGAAAGAGGCTTTTGGAGGCACCTGCAACCTTGACTTGGAAACTGAGGGTGTTAAGAGCTGAAAGAGACAGCAGGGGATGGAACGTGAATTTCAGCTCAAACCAGGAGAGTGGAAAAGGGGGGGGGGCAATAGATTGAGTCTTCTAAACCCACAGTTCAGCATTTCCACGTTGTGCTGGGATTGAATTATGATGGAATGGCACACAAGAGCCAAGCACATAGGCAAGACCAGGCAACAACCTGTTCACTTTCCTTGGTCTTCTCCCTCACCATTAGTTTGTCAGGGAGATCTTGTTTCAAATGCACAGGGACTTGATTTAGGGAGATCCTCTGACTCTGTATTTCTGTTACATTGGTTGAGATGGATTTTTAAAAACTCAAATGTAGATCTCTGCTGTCTCTGAAACTCATATAAAACCCATCAGTTCCATTTCAACAGACCTTGGTTTTATTTGATCTTTTCTGGATTGCTTAGTTTGCTCAGATCACTAATGGAAGGGCATGAGTTTTGCTTTAGGGTGTCATATCCCTTTCCCTTCTTGTTACCCCCCTGTGTGTATCCAAATAAGCCTCTTTTGTAGCACATTCCAGCCATGGGACTCTGCTTTTGTGAGTTACTTTGAAGCCATGCTGGCCATCTGCTCCCTCCATCTAATGGTGAGGATAATCGGTTTACACTATGGCTAAGTAGCCATTATACAACATTCTTGGGCTGTGACACTTATCTTTCATGGCTTTCATTACTCCCCAAATATCAGATTTCCTAAATCACTTAATTCTTCATCAAATGGAGAGGAGAGACAGATATTATCTCCTCTCATTTCGGATTAGGAGGCAGAGGCGCACGTGTGTATGATTTATGAGGTTTGGACCACATCTGCACACATGGTGCTGGTTTGTCTCATTTTCTCAAGTGTTTTATTTAAATGATCATTGATCTCATGCCTGGGTACCTAGATTCTAGTCCAGAATTTGTCATTCATTTGTGGTATGACTCTTGGATGTGAAGGAATCCCTCAGTCTCTTAGTTTTTCTTTTTCTTATCTACCAAATGAATGGGTTGGTCAAGATATGCCAGAACAATTCCTCAAGATACTCCAGCATTTGGCTTTCATACTGACCTTTGCTGAATAGAATAGGGGTAAGGATGAGATGGTGACACTATTTTATTTCTCAAAGTTCTGAAGAGGTAACTTGTATCTATTTATGGAATCCCCACGTACTGATGTGGCATGATTGTCTGATATCTACTTTCATTTTAGTTTTATTCAACAGCCCTGATTTTTTTTAAAAAAACTGTCTGTCTGTGTGTATATGTTGTGTGTGGGTAGCCACAGAGGCACAAAGAGGGCATTGGATCCCCTGGCGCTGGAGTTACAGGTAGTTGTGTGCTACCCAAAATGGATGTTTGGAAACAAATCTGTGTCCCCCGGAAGAGTAGCAAGAGCTCTTAACTGCTGAGCCACCTCTTCAGCTCCGACAGTCCTGATCTTACAACAGTTTCTTAATGTTGGCACAAAGGTGAACTTAATCTGTGCCAGTTACTCTTCATGGAGAAATGCGGTTTATTACCTTTTCCAAAAAGGTAGTGGTGAAAGGGCTGGAGAGATGTTTAGAGGACCTGGGCTCCCAACAACCACATGGCAGCTTATAACCTTTTGTAACTCCAGGGCATCCAATGTACCCTTCTGTCTTTTGTGGGCACAAGGCACATGCATGAGATGCACAGATACATATGCAGGCAAAATACCCATACACATAAAATACAAATAAATAAGTCTTTAAATTTTTTTTTAAAGTTAGTGGTTAAAACAAAGAACCCCTTCCAAAAATCAAATTAAATACTGCCCATTCAGTCCCTGAATTCCTTCAAGCTTCTTGAGTATGAGTGTATCATTGCTATGAGATACAGTGGGTATCATTTTGCTATCAGGGGTAAACACTGGAACAGTTCACTGAGGTATCCACATAGCACAGTGGCTTGCAGAAGGTCATCATCCACATGTTGCCAAGGCCATTGGATACTCCTCTGGCTTCATTTAAGTGGTCCTTTCCATAATTAGGATAGTGTCTGTATATGAGTGTTCAGTAAGAATTCATTTTAAAAACTTCTTTAGAGAATGCATTGACAATTAAAGTTCTAGGAGCAGGTTTCTGACTGTTGACTAAGCTGACAAAGTACACATTGTCTTCTAAATACCTATGCTTTTACTCATAGCCAGAGCTCCCCCTCTCCCAGTGGCCTTTAACCATCTATTTGGGATCTCACTCTTCTTATTCTTTGGATGTTTCAATGGATTCCTTTCAGATCTGTGATAAATCCCAAACTCAGTAAGGCTGTCGAGGAAACCCTGTGCTTATTCTTCGCTGTTCTCTAGACCTGAGAACACTTACCAGGTGTGCAGCAGCAGGCCCTGATGAACTTGACAGCCCCTCTTCCTCTCCGACTAGTCTCCTTCCTTTCTAGTCTCCATTCTGCTTTGACGTCATAGACATAGCAGAGAGAGGAGGGAGAGGGGAAAGGAAGAGAGAGTAAAGAGATTCACATATCTACATAAAATCTGAGATTCACAAATGAAAGAAATCATGCAATATTTGTCTTTCTGAGTCTGGCTTAGCGTGCTTATTATGATGATCTCAAGTTACATGGTAGTCTAATCTGATTTAGTCCTTCTTATTATTGCTTGTTACACTACCAACATTTTCCCTTTAGGAGGAGTTTAGAATTTGTAATTCCATAATTATTTGTGTAGATATTAGTTTCTGGATGGTTTCCTTCACTGGACTAGATTTTATGTTGCAAAGGGCAAGGCTGTTCCTGATTCATTTAAGTGGTCCTTTCCATAATTAGGATAGTGTCTGTATATGAGTGTTCAGTAATAATTCATTTAAAAAACTTCTTCAGAGAATGCATTGACAAAGTTCTAGGAGCAGGTTTCTGACTGTTGACTAAGCTGACAGAGTACACATTGTCTTCTAAATACCTATGCTTTTACTCATAGCCAAAAAAAAGTCTGTCTTTATAGTCTGTGGCAATGCATTATGATAAAAACATCTCTTACATTCTAAGAGACTGGAACTTTTGCTGGAGAACATAGCCAGAGTTAACAATAATACACTTTGAGGTTACTTAAGACTGCTGTCCTACTGTGTACCCAGCCTGTTTGTTTAACCTGCCTTTAAGAGAATAGTAACAGCTAACCTTACTTGCCTCTGATTTCCTATGTGGTCAACATTTACAACTTAAGCAAACACATAGCTCTCATTGGAAGTTATGTACTCTTCTATGCCCCTGACGCAAGAGGAATGCATGCTTGTTATAATAATCATTTTCTGGAAATAGAAACTGGATTAAAAATAGCCTTATAAATGAGTCTGCACCATAAATGCTGAAAGCAGCAAATGGATATTGTTTGATAAACAATGATGTTTGTAACACTGTTGGTTATCAGGGTAAGTTGGGGTCAGTTGGTGTCAGTGATTTAAACACTTGTAAAACTCAACGATTTCTGGAAAGTGTCTCTCATTCCTTCCTATGTGATGCTTTCTGTGTTGTTCAGTATGAGAGAGCAACACAGAAGACACACAGAGACACATAGGGACAGGGATAGACACAGGGACAGATTTACAAGACAGCCTTCAGGCAGACACAACCCACAGTCAGAAGGAGGAAGACCCCGGGAAAGTGAAGGAGAGGATTCAAATCTAGACTTCTTCATGGTGAAATGACACCCAGGGGATGTGCTTTGACTTCTTTTCTCAATGTGACACCCACACATTACTGGTGACCCTGAGTTTATTACTAATGGATTCAAACCCACAGCACAAACTAACAGTGGTGAATGCAGACACTCACGGCTGGCCAAGACACAGAAAAGTAAGCAATGGACATGGGCCCACCCTTGAACAAGTCACTTATACCACCACCTCTACAGCTCAGGGAATCCTGTGGAAGAGGGGCTGGCAGTATGTAAGAGCCAGAAGACAGGGTGAAGGACTATGAACACTATTATGTCATTAAATGTTAAAAAGAAAACTGAGGTTTTATGTGTTTATTCTAAATACTTGGTTCATGTCAACTTCTCAAAAGGATATAATACTGTGTATTTACTTATTCTACTTGCTTACTTCATGTCAATTTCTAAAAAAAGGGTATAACACTAAAAAGCAAGTCCCCAGCCTCTGTACCCAGGGCCAATCTCTGCTGCACTGACATATTCTTGTTGAGATAATCTGAGAATATATAAACACATATTTAACATATTTTTTGTTTGTTTTTTTGACTCGGGGTTTCTCTGTGTAGTATTGGTGCCTGTCCTGGAACTCACTCTGTAGACCAGGCTGGTCTCGAGCTCACAGAGATCCTCCTGGCTCTGCCTCCTGAGTGCTGGGATTGAAGGCATGCGCCACCACTGCCAGGCTCATATTTAACATATTTAACAAATATTCTTCAGGTGAACAAGATAATAGATTGTATTATTATACTATTGTACTATTAATGTAAACCTGTTATAAAAAAACTTGAGGGGGCAACAAGATAGGAGCTTTTTACTCCATTCATAAAACTGTATAAATGAAGCCTTTCCCAGTTGACAACAAAAAGAATTTAGGCAGTTTACAAAACAAACAAACAAACAAACTTCATATTGACTTTTTTTGTTTTTGTTTATAGTCCTGGATCAGAAAATTAATATGAATACAGAGTGTCACCCACCACCTATACAGAAATGAGAGTTCTTTAATGAGGTAACAGAAAAGCTATTATTTTCTTGAAAGATGTAATTCCATTCTTAGACTTTGCTGTAGCAATGGAAGTTAACCTGGGAAAACAGGAATTCTCCAGGTTCTTAACTGGGGAGATAGATGCCTATGTCTGGAGCTAGGTATGGCATCTCGAGGTGCCCCCGAGAGACACCATCCAGACTGACAGATCAGTCCATGGAAGTTGGCCACACACAACAGAATGAAAACTTCAGGCAGCTTTGGGTGTTTCTGGTTCTCTATTGTGAGTACAAGGGCAGTCACTGCTGGCTACACATTTCTTGCTCTGCTCTGTGCTGAATATATCTGCTGGTATTTGTTTTCTCTGGGCACTAAGTATCACTGATATAACACTTTAAAACAGCAGATATTTATTCTCTGGGTTTTGGAGATCATCTTATCTTTTGGATCTGAAGTGTCCCCCTAAAAGTCCCATGTGTTGGAAATTTGGTCCCAGCTGGTACATCCAATCACTGATGGGTGGCAGTACCATCAGAGATTTAATTAATCCATGGATGGATTCATAATATAATAGTATTATTGGGAGGTGTCAGTTAGCTTTAGCTATATGTGACACAACCCAGAGTCACTTGAAGAATTGTCTAGATAAATTGAAGAATTGTCTAGATAACTCTGGGCTGTAGCCATGTCTGTGAGGCATTTCATTCATTGCTAATTGATGTAGGAGAGCTCAGCTCACTGTGGGCAGGGCCATCCCTAAGTCGGTGGGTCTGGGCTCTCTAAGAAATATGGCTGAGCAAGTCAGGAAGCAGGGATCATCCCTGTTTTCTGCTTCAAGCTCCTGCCTGAGTTCCTGACTTGGCTTTCTTTGATGATGGATCATAACCTGTAAGCCTAATAAACCCTTCCCTCCTCTAAGCTACTTTTGGTAATAGTGTTTTATCACGACAATAGAAAAGTAAGCTAGGACAGGAAGTTTTAGAAATATAACCAAGTGGGGCCTAATTAGAGGGAGTAAGCAACTGGGGGTGTTTTGGGATTATAGCATCTATCTATCTATCTATCTATCTATCTATCAATCATCTACTCATTCATCTATTCATCACCTATCTACCCAATCTTGCTCCATCTTTCTTTATCACTTCCTGACTGCCGCAGGTTGAACAGCATTGCTCTGCATGTTGTTTTGCCTCTCTATATCTCAGAAACAACAGAGCAAACTGAAGAGGCATAAGCCTCTGCAAGTGTGAGCCATAATAAATCATTCTTCCTTGTAAATTGTTTTCTCTTGGGCACTCTGTGTCAGTAAAGAAAGACTGACCAACAGTCAACATAACTATGTTCCCTGGGAAGTTTCTAGAAAAAGATCCTTCCTTGCTTTTTCAAGCTGAGGATGCTGCTTAGCCGTCTTAGGTTTGAGGCATCATCACTCCAGGTTCTGCCTTCACAGTCACATGACCATCTTTCCTGTGTCTCTGTCATCACAGATTTCTTGTGAAGATCCGTGTCACTGTGAAGACCCCTGGCTTATTCTAAATCCAGTAGGAACTCATGTTCCTTACGTGATTACGTATGCAAAGACTGTTTCCAAATAAAGCCACATGCTCAAGTGCTAGGTGAACTTGAATCTTGGGTAGGGATTAATACTTGCTCAAGGCAAGTGAAATGTAACCAAGAAAAGCCAAAGCCTGCACCCATCTAAACGTCTCCAGCCACACTGATGCTGACTTCCTCTGTAGGCTCTTCCATCCAGCGGATCTTGGTGTCTTCCTCTCTGTGCTTTCTCATGCCTGCAATGGAGACAACTACTCTTCCAGACTATCAGGTCTTACACGACTGTCCTGCCATTGAAACCTACTCGGTGATGCACCTTGACCCACACCACCGTCAAAGCTGGAACAGCTGAATGGTTAAGTAATTTGGAATCCAAGGCCAAGTCTTCAGGTAAAGCCTCCCTCAGTCCCAGCCTTGGCCTCTCCACTGCATTGTGTACAGCGATTCAAAAGTAGCTCTTTGTTAAAACTGAAATGCAGCAAGCAGCCCACACAAGCAATGGGACCGGGGCTGAGTGTTGCAAGCAGGCATATTCTGGGTGGTACTCTGGAGGAGTTATGAATGGATTGTGCTCCCCACCCCTACTTGCAGCTGTTAGTCATGGTAACACTTTCTTCCTGGGCTGAAACAAGTCGGTTTTGCTGACAACATCTGTGTACAGAATGTGCCAGTTTCAGAGTGTGTGGAATAGTAGTGTTAGTACGGGGCCTCCAGACTGGTAAATTGGCCTGTGAGTCTGAAACTAAGAATGATTAAGGAATACTTTGTGTGTGTGTGTGTGTGTGTGTGTGTGTGTGTGTTGGGGTTGGGGGAGGGGCGAGGACAATTCTCAACCTCCAGGGACAGTGTACTGTCAGAGATGTAATTTACAGCTTTCTTCATTGTTACTGGGGGAACTGATACATTGCCTAGTGGTTGATGGTGTGCCATTCCAGTCCAAGGCCTTTTCTAATAACACTTCATTTGGACCTGACCTTGATTCCTTAATTCACTCTCAGATTTTTGGTATACATACCTTTTTAGACATGTCAGATTCTTCAGAAGGCCTCTAAACATCCCATAATAAGACATGGCCACTACAGTGATAACACAAGTGTAAATGCTTAGAAGGAATAGGATATTGGAAATAGCCAGTGGAAACAGCATTTATTCAGGCAGTAATATTTGAAGTATAACAAGCTTAAAGGATTATGCTCCATATGAGGACGCTATGATGGGTATATGGATATGATGGGTTCTCTTCTCTTTCTCTGGATGAACTTCTAAAAACAGTTTTCCAAGTGGTCTGATCATTCAAAGCTAGGAAATGATCCCCAAAGCCACTTTGCATGTTTTAGGAGTTTCAATCCCTGTAGGCGTATTATGCTTCCTTAATGGAGTATCACTGGAAATCGTACATTTCTGGATGAAGAGAGAGCAAAGATTCTCTGGAGTGAGGTTTGTCTGCTTTGGTCACTATACCACATAGCCAATAGAGACATGTTGCCATCTAACCAACATGAGCAAAGACACTAGAAACCAAAGGCCCAACATTGATAGACAGAATCATGGATCAATATCATAGATGTCAACATGCACGGACCTAGATGAGATAATAAAATGAACATTTCAGGATTTCAAAAGCAGATACTCCAAGTAGTAGGATGTACTGCCTTTGGGAGACCCAAGAACAGTGGTTCTCAATTGGTGGGTCGTGACCTCCCATAGGGGTTACATATCAGATATCCTATATATCACATATTTGCATTAGAATCACAACAGCAACAAAATTATAGTTATGAAGTAGCAACAAAAATAACTTTATGGTTTGGGGTCACTACAACATGAGGAACTGTATTAAAGGGTCTCAGTGTTAAGAAGGTTGAGAGCCACTGTCCAAGAAGCTTGGCTGGCATTGGAGGGGCAATATGGGCTTTGAAAGCACAGGTACTTATGAGCCAAAGACCCTTCCACTACATCCTTCCTCCGCCATTTGCTAGCTGTACACTCTTGAGGGAAGTTCCTTAATCTTTCTGAGGTCACATTTCCTACCACTGGTCAGGAATACAGTGAGATTGAAAGAACACATGCCCGGGAAATGTCTGATAGACGAAAGGCCCTCAACAAAGGAGTGACATTACTCCTAACAGAAAAGAGGAAAACAGCAATGACAATAAGTCCCAATGTTTACTACATAGGAGATACGCATGACTAAGAGTTAATGTCACAATGTACTTGCATGCAGTCTTGATAGAAATGTGACATTCCTAAAGAGCAGAGAAATTTTCTGAAATGTTACTGATGGGGACTATCCCCATACATGAAATATAACATACTGTGTATACAGTATGGGAAACCTATGTATATAAATGATTAAAACCTAATTTTAGGTCATAAAATGCTTACTAGCAAAAGTGCTATGGATAACTGCGAGGCATGAATTTGGCAGAGCTGATTTCAGAGCTAATTTTTATTTGTTCGAAGGCTACCTTTTACACTGTGATTTTATCTAGATAGTGGGTAGACAGAGTACAAGAAGAGGTGGGGGCTGGAGAGCTAGCTCACTAGTTAAGGGTGCTGGCTGCTCTTTCAGAGGATGAGGGTTCCGTGCTCAGTACCCACCATGGGAGATTCACAACCATCTATAATTCCAGCTCCAGGAGGTCACCTGTAGATATATGCACCTGTATACATACACATATGTAAATAATAAAAGAAATCTTTTTAAAAAAGATGTAGAAATCCATTTTGGTAACAAAAAATGCTAATGTGACATTTTATATTATGCTTTAAATTTAAATATTTATTTTATTTTTTGGACTATGTTATATACAATAATATACCAATTTCACTCTGAAAAAAATATGCATTTGATGTTTTTGATTACAAGTTACATGGTCATTATAGAAATCTAAAAGCACAGAGTCAGGCTAAAAAAATAAAATGAGAAAAAGAATCTTAATCCACAACACAGGGATAATTTATCAACCTCTTCAACGTAGTTTTACATGCATATACTACAAACACAACTTTAAAAAATAAAATCAAATCAGGATCATCTTTTCATAGTTTAAAGTTCTTTGTGCTATTTAACCAGCTGGTATAACTAGATATTCCCCACTGTCCTTGGAAGTTGTTCAGTAACTGTGAATACTCTAATTCTTCCATTGGGTCAGCTGGCTGTCCCTACATTTAACCATGGATACCACGCTACCAGGGCAATCGTCAAAACACAGCTCTTTGTACCTCTGACAGTGCCTTCAGGATAAATCCTTGGAAGGAAAAATTCTTGCTCTGAAGTACATAATTTAGGGCTTTCCTATGTGTATTATTAAAGTGCTACACCCAACCGCGAGGGAAATTTATATTCCCTGTGGCAGTATGTGAGAATGCTTACCTCACATTACTCCTCTAACATTTAATGCCCGCCTCAAAAATATTTGCTCATTTCTCATTGTTATACACTGCTTAGTTTTGATTTGTATTTTTTTATTACTAGTGAGTTTTTGCCTTTTTACATCTTCATGCTTTGGGGGGATATTGCCTTCTAACAAATTTAAATGTTTTGCCCGTATTCCTATCTAGAGAGCTCATCTTTTGAAAGAGAAATTTCTTACAAACTTTCATATTGTTGTTTTTACTAATATTTTGCTGCTAATTTAATTGTCGGTGACGTCTTTCAACCAATAGTGGTGACATTGTTCTTCCTTCTACCATTTCACAAGCTTTAAAATAATAATTAAAAAAATGTTCTTCCTTTTACCATTTCACAAGCTTTAAAACAATAATTAAAAAAATTCGTGGTGAGGCAAACTCTGTTCCTGTAAACACTGGAGCCTGGAGCAGGGGATGGTAGCTGGGGCTTCCCCTTCCCATGGGTAATGGTTCCCAGGGTATTAACCAGAGATAAGAATTTGAAATGCAGTGTCCTCAGCTGAGATAAGATATGCATGAGCCAATGAATTCAAGGCCTTTTGCTCTGCCTCTGGCTCGCTTAGGGTACAGCTGGGAAACGGATGGCAAATACGGCAAGGGGAAGAGTTAGGTCCTCCTCCGACAGCCCAGTGAGAGGGCATTTCATCTTACCTGTCTTTGTTGTGAGGTCTCCGGGTGCTCCCACAAAACTTGTGTTTGGGTTTGTTTTCATCTACACACACACACACACACACACACACACACACACACACACACACACCACTGCTGGTGAGAAGGAAAACTGCCTATTGCAGATACTCCACAACTGGCCCTGCAGTGACTCTGCCAAGGCGGTCTCCACACCGGGTGTGGTGCAGACTGTGCACATTTGTACAACTTGGTGGACATCAGTGTCTTAGGAGAATGCTTCCATGTGAACAGATCGTCTCCAGGCACAAAAGCACACACTTGAGTCTGTCTTTCTCTTGTTTCACAGCCCTTGTCTAGCAGGCACTGGCATAAGTCACAGTTTTGTTGGGCGAAAGGATGCTGCTTTCCAAAATCTCCTGGCAGAATCTCCTAGAGATTTGTTTTTCTCCTCCTTCCCTAATTTAGAAACAGTCTTCAAAGGAAAGGAAAAGAAGAAAAAAAAAAAGCCTGACAAATTGATGTGAGAGGAAAGTAACAATGATTTAATGTTTTATTTCTTTTATGGTAAGGTCCATAGATTATCATCTGTAAAATTAGGTGAGGTAATTTTTTTGGGGGTGGGGGAAGGGAGTAATAAAAAATGTGTATACCCCAATACTAGGTTACTTTTTGTTTTAGTCAAGAAGAAACGTGTGATATAAATTCAAGATTTTATTAAAATCATTTTGGAGTTAAATGAACATAATAGCTTGGCGGTGAAGGAAGATTTTTTTAATAAGGCACAATAATGAGTTATGCGAATAAACAGAAAGAATGAGAAGTGTTAAAAGTGTTAACTGTGACATTTAAGTGGTTACATGATTTTAATTATTCTTTTGACAATAAGCAGCCTGGTGACGTTTATTCAAGGAGCTGAAACCTGTGCCTACCATGGAATTTGCAGGAGAATGAGAGCTTTGTTTCCTGCCTTTGGCAATTTTTAGGAAACAAATGGGAATGGATTTAAGACTTTATAAAAATGTACCACCTACCACAAGAATTTCAAAAGTGCAGAGGTGAGGTTGCCCTCAAGCAGTGGGAGGAGAGACGGAAAAGACTTTTCTTTTCTTTTTTTAAAGTAGGCACAAGCACATGGTATTTATCTGTGAGACAGAGCAAGGAAGGCCAGAAGAGTTAGAGAGGAGGCCAGAGCCCAGAGTGTCTGTTCCTCATTTGTTCTTGGCTGCTAGGGGCTTCCGGCTGATCTTTTTGGATTTGTCGTTATTCTTCTTTGGGGGTTCTGGGTTCGCCTGCATGTGTCTGCCGTAGAGGCTAAAGAGAGAGAGAGAGAGGGTAAAGTCATAAGTTTGGTCACTCGTTTCTTTAGGAAGAACTTCAAATATTCAGTCACCAGATATATTTGACAAGCCAAAAAATGTTCTGTTTACTCTGCCTCATCCACTCTGAGAATTTATGATTTTACACATGTGTGTACAGACATGCATGTGTGTGTATACACCCTGTGTTACAGTTTTCTCTCATAGACAAGGTTCTTGGTACTTCACACTTCCTGGACAGGGTGCAGGAAGAGGAAGAGATCTTCAGGACTGTGAACACAGGTCATATTCACAAAGCCCTTCCAGAGCGGTGTTCCAAAGATTGGAAGTGCTTATGTCTACAGGGACAAAGGACTCATTGAACTGGAGGGACAGAGTAGCCATGTCATGAGGGGTGAGTACCAAGGCTTGGCCTGAAGGCCCAGGGGCCAGTTAATGTGACAAAGAGCAATGGTGCTGGGGATCACACTGGCTGCTCGTGTGTGATTGATAGTGTGGGGATGGCCACCACACATCAACGCCACATTAATAAGTACTGCTGATTAAATGTTGACAAAGTGCCCCACAATTACAGTGGATGCATCCATTGCCGAAAGAATTTAACTGAGCGGCAGATAGTAATGAATCCATAATTTATGAGTAATTCTGATTAAATGAAATTAAAGCCACCCTAGAATAAATAGAGCTCAGCCTTAACTCCCCTTGTTAATATAACTGTGTCTTCCAGAGAGTTCCATGCCCTCGGTATCTCTAGAGGAAAGGCCTGGCCTTGGTCGTAGTGGCACCTGCTATTTTCTAATGGAATGAGAGTCAGCCAAGAGACTCACCTCTCTGCGTAAGGAGCCACTGCTTCTAATGTCTACTCAAAGGATCGCATCCAGTGTTTTAGGTTTGTTTGTGTATATATACTGATTGACTTACTGTACATTGCTGAGGATGAGTCCAGGGTCACAATCATTCTAGACAAGTGCCTGACCACTGAGCTATACTCTCAACCCCTTCTCCCAGTTTTGATACTAACACTATATGGCCACACACAGTGATGAACACAAAGATGCTCTTGGTTGGCATGGACACTACGGCTGAGGAGCTGAGGGAAGGACCCAGCAAATGGAGTCGCCCCCTTGGTAGGTGGCAAGGCAGGTACTAGCGTTTCAGTAGGTAACATTATGTTCTCTCTTCTGTAGGCTCCCAAGTGTCAGTGTTGAGGCTGGTTGTTCTAACAGTGGTGATGGAGAGGTCTGTCCTTACAGAGCTGGGAGTTCAGCGGTTGCAGCTCATAAGAGATGGACCCCAGAGCCGGGTGCGGGGACTGCTCCGCAGGTAAAAGGGAGAACCATTCTCTTGTGTCAAGGAGGCAACATACGTCTGTACAGGTTACAAGGGAGCCTGCAGATAGGCTTAAGCGCTGTAGCAATTAGGAGCTTAGAGAGCTTTGTACTAACATAATGGTCAGAGTGGCCTGGACACCTGGGGTCCTGTAGCCCGGAAAGAACTAATGGTTTTTCATGGTGCACAAAGCAAGTCCAACTTTAGTGCTGTCACCCGATTCCCATGTCGTCAACATCTCTGCCTATGTATTTCCTCTTCCGAATCTTTCCCTGAGACAATGAACAGAACGGACTCTGAGCCAAAGAAGGCTAACCATCCTACTCCTCCTCTTAATTCGCACATTTGGAAACATACTTTTTTACCCAACAGCCTCTGCGGTCTCTTTACCCAAAGCCACATACCCCATGTGCAGGGGCTCCAGGCTCCCCTGGCTGCCTCTCACCTCTGAGGTCCTCTGGCATGGCACAGAGCCAAGATCTGACTTTGTCCTGTGCATTCACAAGGACACCCCGATCTCAGGATCATCTGTTACACTGCTTTCCTATACTTTCCCTCTGTTTTACAATCTCTTATCCCCACAAAGGAAAAAGAAATACACATGCTCAAACTCAGACAACATCAGACTTGATGGATTAGAAAAACCAACAGAAACAAGACAGTTCATTCATATGTCTTCTGGTGTGAATGTAAAATGCCCTCAAAGGCTGTGTTTGAACCCTTGATCTTTAAACAATGGCACAGTTTTTTGGGGGGCATGTCTACAGAACTATTGAGACATGGGGCCTAGCTGGAAGATGTAGGCCATTGGGAAGAGATCTTTAGATTATATGTAGGGTTAGCTTCTGGTCCCACTTTGCTTCATTATCACCAAAGGGTGATCCAAGGCATGCCACAAGCTTTCAAAGTTGTACCTACATCATGACGGTTTGGCATCTCCTGAAATCAAGAGACAGAATAAATCTTCCTCCTTTCAACTGTGCATGTCAGGCATTCTGTCATAGCAGTGAGAAAGGGTAGCTAAGATAACGTGGAAACTCCAAACTACTTCGGCATTAGCAAAGGCATCAGATCAACAACCAGAGGTGATGGAGGGTTAAGAGAGCTCAGGTCTGACAAGGGATTTGACTGGCATGGCCTGAATGGAGTGAGCCGCATGGGCAAGCAGGAGGTTCCCAGAAAAGTCGGTTCTGAAGGAGATGCAAATGTCACGTGGCACTCAGCAAGGCTCGCCTTCCTTTAGAGAAAGAGCAGGAATGTTCCAGTGTTTTAATTGCTGCCTTTTATACTCCAATTGCACTGCGTGTGCCTGGACTTCCCGGAGCTTCATAGCAGCTCACTACAAAGGGCTCAGCAGTCACTGCAGATGTTTCAGTCAGAGTTTTGACCCTCAATCGGTGTTGACTCTGAGCAAATGACCAGCAATTTTCACATCCACCCACCCTTGGCCATGCCTCAGTTCCTTCACCTGTGTCTTTCCTTACAGGGTAGCTGTAGGCTGGGCACCATGGAAAATCTACTGGAAGTAGGCAGAGAACACTGTGAAAACTGGGGCTTATGATGTGGCATTCTACCCAGAATGATTAACTAGAGATAATCACATGATTACCTTATTTCATTAGGGGTTTTCTCTGAAAAATACCATGCTATCTTCTATCAATGACAATGCTCTAAACACTCTAGAAGAAAGGTTTTAATTCTCTTTGAAGAAAGCAACCATGGCTGAGCTAAATGCATTGCCCCACTTCCTCAGTGAGTCACTGAAGGGCTGGATGATGCCTCTGTCCCCTGTGTGAGCCTTTAATTCCTCCAGCTATGTGGGCAGATGAGAGTCAGCCTTATCCTGAGCAGCTATCCCTACTGAGAGATGAGGCTGTGGCAGGGCAGTAATGATACAGATCTCAGGGTCCAAATTCTTGGGTACCATTCTTGGCTGTACCGCTTACTACCCAGGGGGACCTCCATTTGCTAAGCGTGGCAGACAGATCATTGGTCTGCACGGGTGACTACATTGTAATGTTTCCGTTAGGCCCTCTAGGGCCTTGTAGAGTCCAGCCTCCCTCCCTTGTCTTGCTCCTTCCCACTTCTGCATCCAAGCAGACCCCAGCCACCCCTCAGCCTTGACCACTATGTCAACTCCTTCCATGGCCTATGTGAAGCACCCCATAGCACCCAGGACTGTAGGTGCCTAGAGAAGAGAGCCACCTAGCTGTGTACCCATCTCTTTATTCTGCAGGGCATTCAGTTTCAAATGCTACATGGCCTTGGGACTGTCACTAAGTGACCACAGTCTGATGCTCTCATCTACAAGATGAAGATGAAATTTCTCTGTCACCTTGGAGGGCTCCAGGAAAGATGGAGCTAGACATACAGAAATGATCCTGTCCATGTTGGCCCATGATGGATGCTCTAATGGCTATTGCCACCTTTAATATCTCACAAAATTCATGACTCAGGCTACCTAGCCCTCCCTACCCCCACACATACAAACACACACACACACACACACACACACACACACACACACACTCTGCTTCTACACCAGAAGTATGGCCTGGAACCTATGTTGTGACCATGTGTCCTTGGGTCCCGCCTCTTGAAAGGACTCCAGCAGGCATCGCCACCTGGCTGTATCAATTTGACAGTGTTGACAGGAGAGAATCTGGCTCAAGATTACTATGAGGTTACAGTCACTAGCAGGCAAAGTGTTCAAGCAAGCTGGAAAACGGGGCAGAGGGAGTTATACCTTTTGCAAAGAGTCCAAGAAAATCTCATTTCTGAAATCTAAGTTTGTAGAAGATAAATGAACGATGGTTAATGAGTTCGAAAAACAACCCACCACATCGAAGGACACGTTAAAGTGACAGGAAAGGATCCATTACTCTCAGGAGCCTGACGCAGACCAAGTCAATTTCAAAGGTACCATCAGCCTGTGGATGCTCTCAGAACTACCTTGCTTAGGATCACAAGGCCCTCCATCCTTATCTGTGAGGACAAAGAGTGAAGGGAGTAGGCCATGCCCTGAGCTACCAGCAGAAGTTGCCCCATGAGGACCTTCTCCAGGGGACCCATTAGGAAAAGATGCTGCAGACTGCTCTTGCCACCAGGACCCTATCTTTAAAAGCAGCTTTATTGAAGTGTGTTATTAAAGCAGTTGTACACGGACCACACCAAGTCTAGGAAACTGAAAACTACTTCCTGTTAGTAGGTAAGACATAATAACAAAATGTTCCAGCCTATCATATCAGAATAGATTTTGCAATCAGTATTTTTATTAAGCATTACAAGTTGTGCAGTTTTCCATTATTGACGTATGAGTTCTACGGGATAGGGATATTTTCAGTCTTAGACAAACCCATATATTTTCTTGCAGTCTTCTGCTGTGAACATCTCATTTCTTGAGTGCTGCCAATATGAAGACTACTACAGACTACCCCCTTCAGGGAAGTCTTCTCTGTCCTAGAATCTTCTGAAGGTCTCTCTGGAGATCTCTTCTGTCCCATGTCACTGCTTTTATTTCTTTGTATCCTCTTCCACAGAAAGATCATCTAATTTTACAGCTCCAATGACTACATAAAAGCTTTCCAAGTCACTGACCTCTTCAATCCACCTGGAGAAGCAGCTACAAAATGTATCAAAGCAGGTGAGCTTCTCCAAAGAGCTTCCTCCAAGGAATTCTAGCAACATTCCGGAAACTGAATCTAGAAGGCAGTCAAGACTGACATGAACTCATTAAGGTATTTGGGGGGAAAGCTGGGGCTGGGAAGATGGCTCTGTAGTTAAAGAGTACTTTTGGGATAAACATGAGTATAGAAATTCAGATCTCCAGAACCCATGGTAAGGTGGCCTTACTGTAATTCCAGTGGCTAAAAAGAGGAGGCAGCAGATCCCTAGAACTGTTGTATGATATTTTGATTGCACTCTTGACAATAAAGCTTGCTTTGAGTCAGAGGGTGGAACTAACCACTAGCTGACCAATTAACCATAGAGGTTTTGGAGGACTGAGGATAGACAGGGGGCAGGAAGTAGTAAGGTGGGCCTGAGAGAGGATCTCAGCCCTTTCAGATGGAGGAACGGAAGAGATAGAAGGTTACTGATGGCTGCTACACCACTTCTCTGATTGTTCAGGTTCTTACCCTGATATCTGACTCTGATTTTTTTATTAATAAAGAATAATTAGATAAGTGCTTCACAGAACAAGCTGGCTAACTAGACTAGGTGAAATACAGATGTCTGAGTTCAACTGAGAGAACTCAGTGTTAACCTTGCATCTCTATGTACATGCATACATACATGTGCCCACACACGGACACCCATGCATACACACATACAAATATAAAAAAAGAAAAAAAAGCTAAGTCAGTTTGAGGCCTGACACCAATGTTTTAGCAGCTATCATTCATTTAGGTCTCTGTGCTTTTTTGCTGTGGATGATCTGTGTTATTACGGCCCAGAATGCTGGCCTGGGTCCTTTCTACAAGTCAGCTTTCAGTCTTATTTTGAGGCTTCCCCAGCCTTCACCGTTCTTCACCCCTATTCTGCCTTCAGGAAGCACTGCAGGATTGACGAGGCTCTCACCATTAAGTCCTGGCTGACACAGTGACGCCTGCCCTTGGCTCATTATTTCAAGGCATCAGCAGAATGCCTTGATGACGCTGGGTTCACTGTACAGTGGCTTCCATGCGCTTGTTGTGCGCTGTCACGGCTGCCCAGTGAAGTAGGTCCTACCCCTATCCTTATCCAAATGAGAAAGCTGACACTTTCCAACTTCAGGCTTGGGTCAACCGAGACAGTTACTCCAAAGTTCAAACCTGACTAAGTTATCATGTCTTACACCATTCCAGACTCTCCAGTCTGGTTTTCTTAATAAGAGGACCATGTTTTCTTCTTGCGAGTGGGGAATGCAAACTTCACTTCTTTTGTATTCTGTATACTCAAGGCACACTGGAAACACATTGTGTGCCATGTAAATATTGTGTTTCGGAATGCCAGGTATATGCGAGGTGCAATATGCTGCTCTGAAGTCGTTTGCTTGTGTCATATGCCTCCCTACTGTTGTTTTGGGTGTTTCCATGGAAAGTCCGTATACAGACCAAGAAAAGAACCAATTTTAAAACCTAAGTAGATGGCCAGCAAAAAATAATGAGAAGTAATTTTGCTTGTAATCTGTAATCTGATGGTAGGGTGCTAAATTTAACATCGCTGCAAATAAATTTGTGGACAAAGTGTGAAGCCTGGATTATTAATAAGCATTTGCAGGATCTTTATTTATCCCATCTAGCAGCTATGAGGGGCTGGTGACAGAATCTTAGCACATAAATCGCTGAGTCCTGAAGAAAAAACATATAACTATTCTCCTGTTCCTAAGAGAAGTCTCATTAATTCAAAATGCTGATTTTTTTTTTTTGAGATGCTTCCACACAATTTCACCAGCAGCAATATGGGTCTTTCCCATCTTCCCCATCGTTTCTTCCAATGTTCACTGTTCTCAATACAGTGTAAAAAGAATGTACAAACACACACGAGCAAGCAGCATCTACACAAACAGCCCAAAGAAACATGTAGCTGCTTGAACACGGATGTGAGGCTATGCCCAAACACAATATATACTAGAAGGCAGAATTGAAAACATTCCACATATTCCAGCCTCACTCTCTGCCCCACTGGAGGGGAGAAGAGTGGATTCTGGAAAGAGCAAAACCAACAATAGCATGTACAAAAGATGCTCATTAAACTTCATCATCCTGTCTACTCTAATGATGCTTTCACTTAATAAAAATTCCCTGAGCAGTCGAAAGGATATTAGGCAAAGTCTTTGGTTATGTATCAGAGGTCCAAGCTGTCACCAACAAGCATGCAGTTCAGGAGGTATGCTCCCTGGGGAAGGAGCAGAAACAGCTTTCACGGAATACATGCAGAGAAAAATCAATAGCTGCAACTTGCTCCGCTGCTTAAGCATTTAAGAAAATAGGTAATCCTTTTAAATTAAACTGCAAAGTGCTAAATGTTGCAATTTCCAAACTGAACTTAGAGGTGAAAGGAAAGAAGCCAAGGACACTGGGAAGTTTCCCAAACAGGATCCTTCTCTGATAAACACTATCCCTGGAGAGATTCCCCTCCGCCCCCGACCCAGGGTAATTGACTCATTTCAAAATTATTCTTTAAATTCACTACTATGAAATCCCAATAACTTGAGTCTGCATTTAAAAGCGAAATAGTAATTTTACAAGGAGATTTTGGAACAATGATAACTAGGTACAAATCAAATAAAAGACCACAAGCTACTGTGACATTTTGTACCTATTTTATAAATCACCTTAAACTTCACATTCTGCCAACACAAAATTACCAAGTATATGAAGACACTATGATAGTTGGGATAGCTGGACCAATACCAAGGCACTATCCTAAAACCTAAATATATGGGAAATAAGAGTGTTCTTTGTTTGTTAAATGACAAATCAACATGAAATGAATCAAAGCAGGAATGTGACGAGTCATCCGAAACAGCACCAGCCTAGCTCTTAAGCCAGTGAGCTTGACCATAACACACACTCACAGAGATGGAAAGAGATCCTGTCCTCAAAACCAGTGGTCACCGAAGGGAAAAGTGGGTTCAACGTGGGCGGGGGGGGGGGGGGGGGACTCTGCACCTCCAGAGAAAGGCAGCAGGGACCAGCAAGCTGTACTCTGTCCACATCCAAGACGGATGCTACATCTATACTATAGTAAAGCAGAAGCATCAAGCACAGTGAGTGTTACTGTTGTCCTGTACACATGGACCCATGCCTGCATGTCCAGCTCCTAGTCAGTTCCCCATACTCAGCCATCCTTTGTCTTAGTCAGGGTTACTATTGCTGTGACGAAACACCATGACCAGAAACAACTTGGGAAGGAGAGGGTTTTTTCTGCTCACGGTTCCATATCACAGTTCATCATCAAAAGCAGCGAGGAAAGGCTTTTGCAGGACGGGAATCTGGAGGCAGAAGCAGAGGCAATAGCATGGAGGGGTGCTGCTTACTAGCTTGTTCCTCATAGCTTACTCAGCCTGCTTCCTTAGAGAACCCAGGACCACCAGATGGTACCACCCACCATGGGCTGAGCCCTCCCCCAAAGAGCACTCATTAAGAAAATCCCATACAGCCAGATCTTATGGAGGCATTTTCTTAACTGAGGCTTGATCCTCTCTGATGACTCTAGCTTGTGCCAAGTTGACATAAAGCTAGGCAGCACAACCTCCCTCCTTGCTCCTATCCCAGCTTCTTGCAACCCCTCCCCTGGTCCTCACTATCCTCCTGTCTGGAGTTCTTCTCAAGTTCTTCCCTAGAAGGCACCATCGCTATAGTCACTGACAGACGAAGAAACAGAGGTACTGGAAGCTCAAGTACCTTGATGAGAATATAGTCAACTCTGGGGATGCTGATGCCTGTGAGTGGGGTCATGTGACTCAGTGCAGCCCAAGCCTATCAGGGTGTCTTGTCACCTTGGCTAAACTAAGTGGATGATAAATGAGCAAGGGATCCATGACAGCCAGCAAGAGAAACAGGCCTAGTGTCTGAGCTGTTGAGGGAGGAAATGTCCTTTTTCTTTGTGTTTACTTGAGGACGAGAGGAATCCAGATTTGTACCCCACTCTGGCCTGGTTGATAGGGGACTGCCTAGGAGAAAAATTGGCATAGAAAAAGCAGAACTGAAACACAGAGAGGTATTGGGCCCAGTGATATTAATTGAGCCCATAGACCATGATGTGCCTGAAACGCACTAGCTGCTCTTACTCTAAGATCACCTCTTCCTCTTGGGCTTTGTGTTCCTTGCCATTAAAGGACAGCTGAGTGCTGACACTGTCACTCGGTGCTACTTCAAGGATGATTTCCCCAGCCAGGTCTTCTTGAACAACCTTTTTATTGATGACATAAGCCTTCATCTTACTGTGTACCACAATAATGTTATGCTGTTTATATAATTTCTATTGCTTCTTGCCTCACCAAACAGAAGAATAATTCTTAGAGGGTAGGAACCTGTCTGTCTTCTTTAGTCCCCCTATACCTGGCTGTGATGGTCAATCCTTATTGTCCACTTGACTGGTTTAGACTCACTAGGAGACAGCTCTTAGTATGTTTTTGGAGCTATTTCCAGAGAGGTTTAACTGAGTGGGAAAGACCATATTAATGTGGGAAGCACCATCTCATGGGCTGGGGTCTTGGACTGGACAAAAAGGGGGAAAAAGACAAAGGCAGGTCACTGTCAGAATTCTCTTTGCTTCCTGATCTATAGAGATGTGAACAAGCAGTCTCATGTTTCCACCTACAGCCTCGATCTACTCCTACTGACAAGCCTTCTCCACAATCATAGAATCTTCCCTTAAACTGTGAGCCAAGTCCTTCCTCCTTAAGTGATTCTTGTCAGGCCTTTGGCCAACGGTGAGAAAAATGATGCAAACCTAGCAGTGTACTATAGATACACTGTAAATGTCTATTGACTGAATGCAAGCAGGTGTAGCATTACCAGGATCATCAAAAGCATCCAACAGTTGGAATGACTGTCCGGATGGATCACGAATGCCTCTGGAATAAGATTAGGTCTAAGTCATTTTTATTTTCTAGTTCCTGTGCTTAGTTAGTACTCAATAGTCACCAACAAATACAGATTGGCTAATGGACAGAATTATGGTATGAGTGTGTATGTGAGGGAGAACTGTTTACAACATGGTGAAGGGAAGCAGAGGGTCTGGCAGGAACCAAAGGCTGGGTAGGACCTTCATATGTCTGCACCTAGTGACCCACTTCCTTCTGCTAGGATCTGGTTGCTAAAGAGTTCACAGCCTCTTGATTGTGCCATCACATGGGGGAACAAGTGGTCAAAACCAGAGCCTGTGGGGGACACTTCAGAGTCAACCTTTATCTTTACTTTATCTATGGGACTTGGGCAGCACTTCAGCTATACAAACGCACGTAACCAAGGCACATTAAATGAAACTTCACAGGGTGGACATCTCAAAGGTCCACTCTGCTAGCTTATGTCATGACATGATGCCTAACATTTAAAACAATGCTGTATTGTTTTTTCCTTCAGTATTCAAGGATTTTTGGTGAGATAAAGCACTTCTACTTACAAATTGCAAAGATAAAACCAAGAGCAAAACCAGACAACAAAACAACTTTAGTAATGAAGACGAGACTGTCTTCGGCTATAGATTATCTATGGTGGTTTATCCATAAGGCTGCCACCCAGGGGACTTCAAGCAAAAGTAGGAAGAGGCAGCTGGTACCTTCTGCCCTGTCCCTGTCATAGCTGGTTCCTTCTGTAAGCTGTGTGTTCTGGGATGTGGTCACTGGCATCTCTGAAACAGGGCAAATCAAGTCAATTTTTGCTTCTCCATCCGAGGTCCCAACTTTTGAACATTAGCTGGTGATGTAAAGATATCATCAGCAGGGCATGATTCAAGTTCTTGGTGGACAAGGGGTTCTATCAGTATTGGGGTCAAGGCACCAATTGTGACAGGAATATGAAGATATGACAGCTTAAAAAGTGAATCGTTGGCTTGCACCTTCCTTTTAGTCTTGATTTGTACATTTTGAGTTTAAGGGAAGAAGCACCCTCAAAAGGAAGTTTATAAGACACTTCCTGCCTTGATCTCCTCAGAAGATTGTTTATCATGTATTTTTCTATTTTTGTTTTTACATCAGATTTTTAAGAATCTCTGAGAAACTTACAGTCTATAGAAGAAAAAAGGCAAAAACCCAGGAAGATGTTTACAGTCTAAGTTGGCTGTGCACCAAGATCAGCAATGGATCCCAGGCACCAGCAAGGAACCTGTGAGCAGACCCAGGGAAACACTCTGAGGAGGGGCTGGTTCTTAGGACTTGGTTTTTTGTGTCTGATGCCCCCAACAGGCAAAAACTGTGGCTGTGGGTGGGCAGGAAAGAGCTGGAACTTGTCACAACAGCCCCTCGCATCCAAGAATCTCAAGTGTTTCATCTAAGAATCTCACCCACAAAACACCCCTGGAAGGTGTTAGAACATTCTATGTGCAGATGGTGAATGTGAGGTGGAGTAAAAGTGTGAGGTGGAGATGCCAGAGGCATAGGGGGTGTGGAGGCTTCTCCCAGCTCAGTACGATGGCACGGGACAGAAGAGCTCAAAGGAAACACACACAGAGGAGGAACATGCAAATGGAACAATCCACACTTGGGAACAGTCAACTCCAGTTGCAGAGGGTCTATAAGACATAAGATAGCTCCTATAGAACAAGATGAGACATCATAGTCAAGTTTCACGAGGGAAGAAAGGCTTTAGATGATATTGGACACAAACATTAAATCTGCTGTGGACATCAAAGCTTACTATTTTTTAATTTCTATTTCTTGATAAAGTATTTTCTTTTTCTCCATAAACCTCAAACCAAAAGAAACAACTTCAAACAAACCCCCAAACCTGAAAATTAAAAGAAAGGTAAGACCCTAGATTTGCCTGTGTAGATTACCCATACAGGTTTTGTCCCTCATTCCTGTGACAATTGGTGGCTTGTGCCCCCAAAGTATGTATGTTGCTTCTCTGTCTGTCTGTCTAATCTTGATAAGGAGTGCTCTCTTAGGAGGTCACTTTTCATTGAGTGTGTGTGTGTATGATATATAGAGGTGTGTACAAGCATGCTTATGCGTGTGATGTGCACATGGAGAGGCCAGAGAACAATCTTGGGTATTGTTATTCAGGAGTCATCTATCTTGACCTTGTTCTTTGAAACAGGATTTCTCATTAGGATCTATAGATCAGCAATTAGGCTAGACTGGCTGGCCAGTGAGAATGAGAATCTTCCCATTTCTGCCTCCCCAGCACTGGGATTACAAGTGCTTGCCATTCTGGCTGGCTTTTTATGTGATGCTGAGGACTGAACTCAGGTTCTCTTGCTTATGCAGCAAGATCTTTGACAACTGACCCTATACCCTCAGCCCCAATGTGCAAATGTACAACATGCTGCATTCAATTGCTTTGTGGATTCTGGTTTGAAGCAGAGAAGCCTAGATACACTTAGTGTACAGTATGCTTTGCTAGAGAAGAAATCAGGGGATATGACATTTTCTTCCATGCTCGGCATTTGTATGGAAGCTAATTAATAGCAAACTCAAATAAGTTATTCTGCAAGTCATCTATAATTCCTGGTAACTGGGTAACTTTGGACAAGTCACTCAACCTCTCTGAGAGGTCTTTATCATTTGTAGACTACGATTGAGATTAACAGTACAGACAACATGGGGCTGTTGTGAGGATGAAATCACACCAAGTACCGAGTATTTAGCAGACACTAAACAGGTACTAAAAAATCCAGGCTGCTGAATACTGTGCTAGCACTGAGGTTGTCCATTCTAAACTTGGGTGAGACCACAGAATTGCAAAATGCCTTATGTTCGTCTGCACAAAGTTTTACACAAAACACAGTTTCTTTCCAGAGAGATATTTTAAAAGATGTTGTGTTATGTATGCCTGAGGAAAATAAGAAATGGTGGAGAATACACAGAAGGTCCTTGGAAATAAAACGCCCGACAAGTTCAGTCACTCTTTGAGGCGGGCCTTCACTGACTATGACATAATCACCCTAGTCAGTGCCAAAAGCACTAAGGGAGTCCTCAATGCAGAAGGCTCTGTACAGGGTTCTGAATGGGCAGCACTCCAATACTAATTGAAGACACGAGGAGGAGACTGGATGCATCTTTAGCCCTCATCTTGCTCCAGCTCTCCCATTCACAGGCTAAGCTGTTCTGGAATCTATTCAGATGGGACCCACATTATGTAAGAGTCAATAATCTTTATGGTAACTCTGCAGTGAAAGTGTCATTTGTTGTAATGAACACTGATCATAAGTTAAGCCCCCAGCTACTCTCTCTGTTATTTTTCATTATACTGTTCCTTGCTCTGTTATATTTCAGGAGTACTGAGGGAATTTATCCAACTCTGTGTGCTAGTCAGCTCTTCGTTACGCAGATTACATTCTGCTAAGATGCAGTGCAGCAATTTGCAAACACACCGATTCCTAAGGAAATGCATCAGACACTGGTTATGTGTTCTCCTCTGCTGGTGCCAGCAGGCAGTCTTTCCTCTTCTCTTCTCTCCTGGCTATTTGTCCCCTTAATTTGCCATTTTCCTCTCTATTTATCTCCCACCCCATTCACAGTACAGTTCTCCAGTCCCAAATCTGAGAGTATTAACAATGCATTACTGTTTTTTTTTTCTAGCAGTAATAACTCTTTGTTCAATTCAGCACCAAGAATAATGTTTCCAGAAGCACCATTGCCTCTCCCATAGCTCACACTTGCAAACACCACTCTGTGCTTACATTACAGGCTTCCTTCTCTGGCTGCTCGAAAAGATACTAACTCCAAAAGGCACATAAGCAAAGTAAAGCTAGAATGCTTCTATTCCTTCTTCTTCTTCTTTTTTGAAAAGCCAATTTGAAAAATCATTTGCTCCTTGTATATTAGGCATGACAGTAGACTTTCCATACCTCTCTGCCCTATGCTCTTGTAGCTGCATGTAGGTAGGCTGTGATTCCCCAGAGGACCACATCACTGCCATGGATTGAAGATCAATGGCAAACACAAAGGCATGGAGCCCTCATGGATTCAGGCCAAGCACCAGCTCTCTGACTATAAACACCAGTCTCTATTGTTGAGTGAGCCTGGAGCTTCAGCCCATCATCACTACACAACAAGTATGGTTAGTTTTCACAGGACTGCTAGCTTTGACCCTGTCAGGTAGGGTGCTAGAGAAGGATCTAAAATATTAAGAATAAAAAAATAGCACCTAGAGGCATCAAAGATCTTGCCACTCCATCATGGGCAACTTTTTAATGGCAGACTTGGCTGGCAATGCTCCTTCTATGAAATCTCACTCAATGAACTGAAATGCACACAGGTAAGCACGCTGCAGGAGTGCCACATTCTTCTTACTATGCTTTCCTCCTGAGACACGTGACAGGGGAACTGAGAAGAAACTTTTATTACCATATCTATGTCTCTTTACAAACAGCCTGAACAGCCTTACTCCCCAGACAGATGCATCCTGTCAGCACACAGACTTCCCTGGAGAAGAGTGGAAGAGTGTTTCTGTGCTTAATTCCTTTTCAGCAGAGGCCACTGAAGAGATTCCGTTCTAGGTTGATGATGATGAAGTGAGGGTAGTGCAATTCTTTAAACTCCAAAGTTAAAAGAAGAGGCTGGCAGGATGACTTAGGACCTGACAACCTAACTTTGACCCCAGAATCCACATGGTGGAAGAAGAGAACTGACTTCTACCAGTTGTCCCCTTAGCCACATACACTCATACTAAGTGTAATTGTAAAAAATAAAGACCACGGATCCACTAATTTCAAGGCTTCTTCTCTGAATGAAACTTTGTGGTTACATCCAGGCAAGTCAGAACTATGACATTTGGTCTGCACCATCAGCTATCGAAAGCCTTAAGGTCTGGAAGTTCATAGTTAGATAGTTCAGTTGTAGAAAAGACAGCTTCAGAAGTTTTGATTCAAAAGACTAAGAGTGAGGGCAAGAGACAGTTCGTACACGCACACACTGGTATAGTTTGAATGAAAGCCGCTACTCAGTAAAAACAGATACAGGAAATCCAAAATGACACCAGCAGAGGCTAAGGAAAGAAACATACAAAACTCAGCTTCCCAGGATGAACCTAAGTCTTTAAAGGATAAGCCTTCATAAGTGAGCCTGTCCTAGGCTCAAGGCTAAAGGACCCTTGATGAGAGCACTTTGAGATACTTTACAAGGGGTGGTATGAGGACGCAAGCAAGTCTGTGAAGGTACATGGAGAGCTGCGGGTTTCTAGACTCAGAACACTGCAGGAGATGACCAGGGCACACTAGTGGGTGGCTTAAGAGATCTGAAAATTTACAGATACAATTCAACACACTAGGCGACAAGGTATAAAACTGCTAGATAACTGCACATTAGATTACATATCCAGCTTGAGAAAAGCATTGTGATCATAAACACTCTATATACAGAAAGGGGAGCAGGTAAAAAAAAGGAAGCTACAACTTCGTCTTCATACAATTCCTCTTCAGTTACTAGGGATTCCAAAAACTAGAATTCAATGTATCTTGATACATCAGTGTCAACAGAGATTTAGGGCATGGTGGTGTGGAGAGAGGTTTTGAGGTACCTCATAGTACATTTTGAGGTACCTCATAGTATTTGCTCTAGGAACCATTGCATTATCAAGCTGAGTAATCCTGGAAGGTGTGCACATACCCTGAATCCCCTCTTACCCACTACCCTGACGAGGTGCTAGGAAGCTGCAGCAGGGTGTGTGTGCTTATGTGCGACTACATGCCTATGTGTGAGCAGTGTCATGAGTACCGGTCGAGAGACTGAAGACCTCAACTGACATCCCAATATGCTCCATTATGTCCATTCTTGGCCCCGCTAGTTGATTGTTTCCATTCACCTCTTTTGCAGACTGATGGGTGACCCTAACTCTGAAGAAAAAGACACCCTTCCATTGCTTATGCCAGGATTTATTAATATAACTTTGGGGAAGAGTCCCAGTGTCCCACTAGCTGTCTACACAGCTGAAAACAATGTCCTGTCTACTTTGGAAAGATGCCTTGCTCTCCTGCCCTTTCCACTTCTCTTACCCCACTCATAGTGCTCAGGACACGCTCTGACTGAAATACCAGCTCTCTGTGCACACTCCACAATTAGGTGGAGGCTCTGAAGGCCAAGACAGCACCTTATAAATCCCTGTCAGCTAAACCTGGTGCTGTACACACAAAGTATACTTAGCAGATAATTGTTCCCAAGGCTGATTGATTAAAAGAGCCTCAGACTCAACTCCCTTCACGGGTTCATAAGAAGAAATATACCATGAAACTGAAGGATACAGCTGGCTCCCTAATTAATATTTGTCACTTGGCGGTTCTTAATTAAGAACTCTAAAGACCCACCTTTCTCCCATGCCAAATGGGTATCACCTTCATCAGTAGTGGAGTGATGAAACTGCAGCTTCATTATTTTCTGCTTTTTCCCTTTGCCTTGCCAGATGGGAACATTAGCTACATAGTATTTATTAGTATAAGAAACAAAGACAAGCGCAGAGGCTGGGGAGAACTCAGGCAGAAGGAGACCCTTGCATTCTTTCAGCACAAGCTGTGAATAGAAGGTTGAAAAAAACCTTCTTTTGTCCCTATTTCTAGGAGGGAGGGCGTGGTATTTGCGGCAGGAAGTAGACTATTACCAATACCCACTGCTTCCTGTCCCCTGGGAGCCTGCTGTAGTCCCCTGAAGTCTACCCTTGCTTATTCTCACAAAAAGGCCCACCAGTCCTTGCCTCACGAAGAGACTGAGCCATGCACTCTTAAAACTGGTAAAGATCTCAAAAGAGCAAACTTACCATCTTCCCCAAGATGGTCACAAGGTCACTGAAGAGGGCAAGGCAGGGTCCCCACTGTGCTGTCCCTGGGAACCACGCTGTACTTTCCTAGGTCAGGTCGGTGTGCGGCATACCTAGGCAGCCAACACCAGCTATGACAGTGCTCTCTCTCCTGTTCTCACAAAAGGAACAAATTAGGGACAGAAAGATGGCTAAGTAAAGGCACCAGCCACTGAGTCAAATGATGTGAGTTTGATCCCCAGGGACCACATAGTGGAAGGAAAGAACTGACTCTCACAAGTTCACACCTGGGCTGTGGCACACACACACACATGCCCACTTATACACTACATGTGCACTCGAAATAAACAGATTAAAATGCAATAAAAATGACCTTAATTGTTCAATTCCCCTTTTGCTCACTTTACTTAGGCAATGTTGGAGAAAGCAGAGGGAGATAAAGAAGAGGTGGGTGGATAGTATTAGCATGGTAGATACACACCCTCCTTAGTAGGGTCCATTCCAGCTCTCAGGGTCAGAGGAAAGAGCTCTGGCCTGGGAGTCACAGTGAGTTTGGAACTGGGCTCCACTTCTCATAAGCTGGGTAACGTGAAGAAAGGGCCAAGATCAAGTTTCCTGATTTGTGTAAAGGTATTGAACATAATCACACTGCAGGGGTTGGAGCATCAGACACCATCTACAAGGAATCCAGGCATAGAGTTTAATAAACCATGGGTGCGTGGTATTCTTTAATCAGCTCTTCTCACAATTATTTGAGAGGATCCATAGATTACCTAGGTTCTACTGTGGCAGTGATGGCCTGTCTTGCTGTACCCAGGAGGAAGGTATGGTGGATTAGGTCCAGACCAGTCTGGATCCCAAGTCTACTCGTTTTTGTCTCTGTGCCTTTGAGAAAAAACCAGAGCTTCTTCCAGTTGCCATATCTGAACAACAGGGTTCCTAGGTTTGTTATTTTTATATCACCATGACTACAATACCTGACCAAAGCGCTGTAAGGAAGGGAAGCATTATTTCAGCTCACGGGTTCAGAGGGCTTCAATCCAGCATGGTGGACCTTAGTGCACAGCAGCAGGAGTGGTTGGTCATTCACATCAGCATGGACCAGTATACAGAGAATGAAGCAATAACCAAGGGTGAGTGTAACGTAAGTTCCATGTGACTTACTTCTTCCATCCGGCTCTACCTTCACAAAATAGCGCCATCAGGTGGGGCCTGTGCTCCCATTTCAGGTTCAAACTGCCACAGTACCCTTCCTTGTCTCACAGATGGCCATACTCCCTTGGAGGCTTTCTGGAACTTTCTAGGGCAGGCAGCTTGCAGTATTGCAAAGATTTATGGAATGATGATGCCTTTCAAGAGCAAGACACTGAGTGGTCTTTCAGGGTACAGGACATCTCAGAGTCCCACAGGACATCAATGTAGAGGAAAACCCTACTTCTCATTGCTTGGAATTCAGAATTTAAGTTAGCAGAATTTAAATGTTTGATATATGAACAAAAAAACATTCACTATCCATTGTATAAATAAACTAGTTATCCCAGAAATGCAATTTTTATGCAAACTGAAGTGAAACTGGCTTTTGTAATGCTTACTTTGGGGGCTTTGCCAAGAATTACTTGCCATTTTATAAAATTCTGTCACAGACAACATGTCCGCTTATAGAATTTGAATCATTCATGCTGTACATCTCCATCAGTCTGCAGTTAGAGCTCACAGTCCACAGGGTTTCTATGCAGATGTAAACACCTATTAGTCCCATTCTTGAGTATAGCCAGGAGTAACACTTATCTCCCGAATGCATCCAATGACACATTCTATTTGCATTCTCCACTATGGTATATTGGGGAAATCATACCAATTTAATTATGTGGAAGTAGGTGTATTATCTATGTAAACTGTACCAGGGTGAGAGAGGTAAGGCCAAGGTATTCATGATGGAAGGTAATCTAAGAGGTTGAAAAGCAGTGGCTTTTTTCGGAGGGATGCTGGGAAGGTTCAGGGAGGATAGGGAGCCACAGAGCAGCACACAGCAATTGCTCAAGGAACAGAGCCACTATCAATACCACTAATATTATCGGCAACCATCCTTTTGCCTCATGTTCCTTGACAAACCGCCGGCAGAAAAATGAAACTCACTTTCTGCCTGTCTGGATTTTCCATCCAGAAGTAAGGGAAGCAGTAATGAAGGGCATCTTGTCTAAATTCGAAGGAGATGGATCACGCATGGCAAACTGCCCAGAAGGGAGGGAGATTATTCCCAATAGCCCTGGCAGTTAGAGGATACTTCATTATCCTGTCCATGACAAACCACTTAAGACACATATTTATTGACGACAATCTGCCAATTGATTAAACATCTCAATATATGAATCCAACTTTACATTAATTAGCAGTTTGGAGAACATGATCCTAGAAGTTAGGGGAGACAGTTGTGAAATCTTTTACATCCACCTTTGCTTTAACCTTCTGTGAACTATCTGTCACCCACATTTTACCTTCTTCTAAACAAGTTACATTTCTGTTTCACTTGTTAAATAGAATAAGCCGGGTGCAAGAAGTTTCACATTTGTGTTTTACTTTGTACTACATGAAATGTGGGTTTAATAAACAGCTCCCCAAGACAGGTAGGAAAGGCATTTGTCGACCTGTGATGCACATTTGTTCTCAACCACAAACAAAGACAATTAATTATATTATGCTGTGCACATACAACTCTCCGCTCTAGAGTGTGAAGTTATAGGGGGTAAAGAGGCCGCTGGCTTATGTTCCACGTGGGAAACATGGGAAGGTTTCAAGTATGTAAGTTTTCCTCTTCCCTCTTTTTATTAATTCCTGCATTTTCTTAATTAAGCTTTACTGTTTGACCTTTCAAAAAATCTCCAACAAGTTCTCTAAGGAAGATTTTTTTTTCTTCATTTAAAGAAGGGAAATAAATTTATTAAAAGTCTTTTCAGTTTCTCTTTCATTTGGGTGGTGTCCAGGACCTATTTGTTCCTCAAGTGTTTCCCTGTTGGCTAGAGCACAGTTGATACCATGGAGCTGCATACTGGGTGTGTACCACTGTCCAGTCGAATGTCCAACTGGTGAGGGGCTGGAGCTATTGCTCAGTGGATAAGGAACTTGCTGTGCGAGCACAGGGCCAGATTTTGGATCTTCAGAACCCACATAAAATAAAAACTAATCAGGTGTGGCAGCCCACCCATGACCCTCAAAACAACTTGGCTAGCTAGCCAACAAAACCAGCGAGCAACAGGTTCAGCAATGGATCCTACCTCCTAAAATAAAGTGGAGGGCAATTAAAGAAAACACTTGATGTCAACCTCTGGCCTCCACACAGGCACATGTGCACCTGTACACACATCTGCGCCCCCCCCTCCAGAAATATTAACACTCACCCCCTCCCCCACACACACATGTATATGCAAACAAACACACAAGAGCACATGCCCAGGAACCCAACATTTTTTTTTTTTTTAGTTTTTTTTCTAGACAGGGTTTCTCTGTGTAGCCCTGGCCATCCTGGAACTCACTTTGTAGCCCAGGCTGGTCTCAAACTCACAAAGATCAGCCTGTCTCTGCCTCCCAAGTGCCACAATTGCCCGGCATATTTAAGGATCTTATGCCCGTGTAGACTAAGGGTCTCAGGGGCCCATTTGCATTTCAGACACAGTACCAGACACTGCTGATGTTGCAGAGGAGACCAATATGCTTGGCTCTACTTTCTTTATCTTTTCAACAGAGCCACAGTGCCCGTCTGGATCCACATCCAGGCTGCTACTGCAGAGCATCCCTTCAGGAGAAGTAGGACACACAGAGAAGGACTGAGACTATGCTAGTACACAGGGATTTCCTCTCCTGTTCATGAGAGGGAGAATTGAGGTCATTGAATTGCTGCATGGTAGGATTTCAAATGATGGAGAGTAAGTTGAGTAATATGCAAAGAGAAATTAGATTTAGTAAGTATAACCCCCCCCCCAATACCTGCTAGTCTTGAATTATTCTTATCTTGCAAACAAGAAAAAGTGTTGGGAAAGCCAACCCTAGTATAACTGAAAAAAGTTTCAGGGACTTTGAATGGCTCATTGGAGCATCTTTGCTTCCTTGAGCACAGTCAATTCTGCCATGATGCCATCAAGTTTATATACCTGTTGGTGTCTCTGTGTAAAAATTCCCCAGGAATAGTGTTTGCTGAGAATGGTCCATAAGTCTCTCACAGAACTGGGGAGTTGCTGCCTTGCTGAACCTCAAGTAAAACCCAAAAGTAAGTTTATATTTCTGCCAGACAGAGTTAACTCATAGATAATGACTGGGTTGTAACAGACAAATTCTTATGTATCTGCCAACTATTTAAGAACAAATTATACATGACTTAATGTTGAGAGAAAGAACACATTAAAGATGGAACTCATAAAAAAGATTTTATGAGTGTTTTTGTTTGCTTGTTAATTAAAGATTATTCTAGAATGTGGGCTTGGACTCTTGCCTGTCTCCTAAGTGCTGCCCAAGCAATCCAGTCCATTCCCATGAGAAGTTATTAGGAAGATTTTGGGTGCTTCCCTTTAATTTTCTACTTTCCTAGTAGTACTGATGATTCCCCCCCCTCCCCCGCGTGCGAGGGCCCACAGAGGCTCCCTAGTAAGGCCTTACTCAAGGTCAGAAAGTCTGAGCTTGCTTTACCCAGCAAGGCTGCGTAATAGGATGATTTAGCCAAAGGTGTGGTTACCAGATGTTTTGAAGAGTCTACACTTGTTGGTACTTCATACCTTGACATTGAAAGGGGGAGGCCTTTTGCCCCTCCCTTTGCTGATGTATAAAAAGTCCATCATGAATAAACTCAGTGACTGGGTATTGACCCAGGGAACTCCAGAAGCTATCCTGTGTCTCTGTCTTTCTGTCTACGTCTATATTTCTTCCTATTATTTCTCAATTCCTCCCTCCTCCCTCCAAGAACCCTTCAACAGATCAGGGCTGGACCCCGACAGCCCTCTTTTGTTTTAAAGCAGTTTCACAATGGATGTGAACCACCCTCCCCATGACCAAGGGTCTGTTAGCTCCCCTCGTTTGTTCTAAGAGAGCCAGTGACATCAATCTTGCATCATAGAGCTCTGTGAAGCCTCTATGCTTCATTAATGTAAAAGTTGATGGGAAAGAAGCAGGTAATACCAAAAGCCAGCTTTAGACAGCTGACCCCCAAGCCATCCATCCCTTTGTGTGCTGGGAAGCTTTGTTCACTGCATGTGCCCACGATACAGGTGTGCTTCATGATTTCTTTTATAGTGGCCATGATCCATTTAATTGAAAACAATTCATCCCAGGTAGCACTTGCTAGAATAATTCACCAACCTGGGACACAGTATGCAGTTAAATTAGAATATAATCAGGGTTAGATATTCTGCAAATGTGTCATCTCACATTTAATCAGCACCAGATTTTTGCTGTGCATCGAAATATCCCAAACTCAATCCCTTCTTTAGCAGGAAGTAATAATAACAGGTTCTCTAAGCCCTTCCTCATAAAATAGCTTCAACTCCCATCACAATGAAATCAAGTGTTAGTGCTTTCTGCTAAAAAAACTTGTCTTTCCTGTTTCATAGTTATTTACTTTTTACCAACAATAAGTAACATATTTGTATTTTGGGAGCCCTATGGTTCCACTCATAATTAATATCCAACTGGCTGCCAGCAAATTATTTCTGATGATTAATTCAGCCATTACAAAGAAAACCATGGTGTCCATGGGAGGATCAGAAGCAAGGTTCTTAGAAGAAAGCTACAGGTGTTGCTGGTGAGGCTTCTGCATAGCATTTCTCTGGAGGGATGGACTCAGAGCACAGAGGGGAACAAGCCAAGAGCAAGCTGGGGTGCCCAGGTACGAGGCCCAGCTACCATGGGTAGCATCCAGCCACAGCTCAGAGAGCGCCGTCGGAGCCTCCACTGAGTGTGTAGCCATGAGCTTCACAGGAAGAGGAAACAAAGCAAAGGTTTTTTGTTTTGTTTTTTTCAAAGGGAAACCACACTTTGCAACCTGAGGACCCCTACCTTGTGACCTAGAACACCTTCCAATTCCAGATGGCCCACCATCACTAATCACAGCTCACCTTTTTGATTTGTTTTGCCATTTTCATTTAAAAGCAAGATCAATCATTTGATTTTAAAAATGTTCCCAGGCCAGAAAAAAAAATGACGAATTCACCCAGTGTGACAATTCACAGACTCCCCAAATCTTTTGCTTGGACAGCCAGGTATGCCCTGCCTTTGTCCTGCACCAAGTTGTGGTCCACTATAAGCCCAGGACTCCTTCCTTGACCTAGATGCTTCCTGTTCCCACTTCAGGCCCCTACAGTGAGCACATGTACCTCAGCATACAGTAGGGACCACAAAATCCAATCCCTTTGCAAGTTTAGCTTAAGCCAAAGGAATGGGGTGATTGGCGGTGGCGGGTGGGGGGGTGAGGGGCTCTAAAGTGATGCTCAAGGTGCATGTGGCTGGGAGGTGCTTCCAGAAACTGTCCACATATCTAATTCACTCCTGCCTCAACTGAGAAGTTCTTCTGAACTCTCTCCAGCATGGGTACCACACTAAAAGAGGTGTGTGGAGAATCATTCACTGCCAATGTCTGTCGCATTCTGAGGGCTTATCAAAAGTGCGTCTACACTACTGCCTACCACTGTCTTCTAAAGACAACGAGGAAAACACCATTTATTTTATATCTCTACTACCCAAACAACAGAGACCAGACCAAATTCTGCCAGACAATAGATAAGGCACAAGGTTTAGTATTCTCTATAAACTATGGAAAACAAATTGCTTCCTGAAACTATCAAGGGTGCAAAGCCTTTTAAAACTCTTCAGTCTTACTAGCTCAGTTTTCTCTTTTCATTGGAGGTAACATGTACATCCTTGGTTTATTAGGAATAAGCTCAAAGTATCTTTAAAAACCCCAGAGACCTTTAAAATATAATTTTCTTTCTTTTTTTCAAAAAACATTTTATTTTATGTGCATAATGTTTTCTATATCTATCTATATATACACACATATGTATATATATGTATACATATATAGGAAAATATGTACATACACACATATGCACCATGGACTTTTTAAAAGCTATGAAGTGCTGCATATACCAAATATGAGAACACAGCCATCTTTGTAAACCAATGTCAGGTATGTCAGGGCTACTGAAAATATCATGGACACTAGATAGGGAAACAATGACTAAAATATCATTTGTGTCTCTGGAGACAAAATGCTTCTGGTATCTACCACATGTCTTCATCTGGGATGAAATGTAAGAAAACCAACCAACCAAAGCTGCTACCTCTAAGCTACCTGGGAGTATGGTTTTGTTTTGGATTCTTTCGTCTGGTCATGGAAGAAGACAGCACACCAATGGCTTGGTAAGGTTTCCTTCTTGGTGAATATTCTGGAAAGCATCTGAGTCTTACAGTGAACAGGTCAAGGTAGTAAGTCCCAGGTTGCTGGAGGTATTTAAGCAGAAGCGAGGTGACAGCAGGGTCAGGAGGCTGTCAGGGATCTCTAAAGGTTTAGCTTGACTGACCGCCA
>CABHPH010153026.1:0-43704 GCA_902168325.1 Peromyscus nudipes | reverse complement strand
TGTCTAGGTAATATAAGTCATAATCTAAAGACAATGGTATTAGGAAAATAAAAAACTAGTGGTAATGGATAATGGATTAAGTATGAAAGATAATTTACCACATAAATTAAATTTTCAGTTTGTAATCTTAAAGCTGAGATCCTAAGGCTATGATAAGCCTGTCAACTGACACAAAATAGCAGGAAACTCAGATAGCAAAAGCAAAGGCAAAACTCAGGGTGGTGTATCACCTCCTTGTTTCTCCAGCCACAAGAACAGAGGACAATTAATCAAATGACTCAACATGTATTTAGTAAGGATCCACTCCGGACTCACAAATGCAAATTATTATATCAGTATATCCTCTTATTTAACTGTTACTTTAACAGGAATAAAATTAGTTGAAATTTTAAAAATAAAATTTTTCTTGACTTTGAGTAAGTTCATACAGTTCTACTGCAAGAAGAATGAAATCAGGATTATTTTTTAGCCTATATTTGAGATGAGTAGGCATGTGTTGACTCTTTGATTTGGAATTCCATGTCGCACATCAAATTTTGATAACCATATGATTATTAGAAAGAGTTCATCCATGATGCAGTGACCTACACATTAGTGAAAAGTCCATTCACAACTCAATTATGGACTACAGAGTATTATTTAGTTTCACTATGATAGACAACTTTTTATTGTGCAGCAAAAAGACTCAGGAAATTCCTCTTGGGGCTTAGGAGATGGCTTAGTGAGTCTGAGCTTGATGTGCATAAAGAGCTTAGGAGATAGTTCAATGCATAAAGAGCTTGCTGTGCAAGTGTGAAAACTGGAGTCCAGGTCTTTACCACACACATAAAAGCTGGATAGGGGCAGTGCCTGGGAGGCAGTGGCAGGAGAGTCCCCAAAACTAATTAGACTAGTGCTGTGGGATAATGCTCTTGTATACTAGTTTAATAAAACGCTGGTTGGCCAGTAGCCAGGCAGGAAGTATAGGTGGGGCGAGCAGACTGGGAGAATGCTGAGAAGAGGAAGGGCAGAGTAAGGAGTTGCCAGTCAGACACACAAGAAGCAAGATGACAAGGCAGAACTGAGAAAAGATACCAAGCCACGTGGCTAAACATAGATAAGAATTATAGGTTAATTTAAGTGTAAGAGCTAGTCAGTAATAAACCTGAGCTAATGGCTGAGCAGTTACAATTAATATAAGCCTCTGTGTGTTTACTTGGGGCCAAGTAGCTGCAGGATGCAGGTGGGAGAGATTCGTCCCGACCATAGGGCAAGACAAGACCTGAGAAGACTTATGGCTACAAACTAACATAATTGGAAAGCTCTAGGTATTAATGAGAGACACTATCTCAAAGCATAAGGTAGAGAGTGATTCAGGAAGAAACCTGACATCAATCTCTGGCCTCCACATTCATGTGTACATGTTTACACACTCATACACATGCAAACATGCATATATATCATGTAACATGTAAATGTACACAAGTAACAAAGTAAGAAATTAATTCTGACAAATTACAGATGAATAATTCATTTTTATTTTTAAAATTCTATGGCTTATGAGTATGATATACATTTGCAATTGATAGATTAAGTAAATCCATTCATTGTAAATTTCCCTATGATATTTGTTTAAGGTCAATGCAACTTTCTGACAAATGAACTACAACAAACTAAAAAACTCAGAAAGCAATTAAACAATCAATGAAATAAGAAATAAAAATTTATAAAGTACTGCAAAGTATTTGCAAACAATATACCTGCTAAAAGGCTGTTTTAAAAATATGTAAAGAACCTCTGCAATTCAGTAAGGATAAATGCAGCCCAGTTCAAATATGGGCAACAGAGTTAAGATACACAATAGTCAACAGATATGTGGAAAAGTGACCAATAGTGCTAATCAATAGAGAACTAAGCAATGAGATAGCAATTCACAATTAATATGATGGCTATATCAACAATTTTTGTTGATGATTTGAAAAAAATGAAAACGAAGAACATTGTGGATGGGAACAAGAAATGTTTAGTATAACTACTAAAAGAAAACATTATTATTTTCCAAAAAGAAAGAAAGAAAGAAAGAAAGAAAGAAAGAAAGAAAGGAAGGAAGGAAGGAAGGAAGGAAGGAAGGAAGGAAGGAAGGAAGGAAGGAAGGAAGGAAGGAAGGAACAAAGAAACAAAGAAACAAAGAAAGAAACAAAGAAAGAAACAAAGAAAGGGAGAGAAAGAAAGAAACTACGCCATGATTCAGCAACCACACTTCTGGACGTATGTACAAAGGAAATGAAGTCAAATGTAGAAAAGACAGTTACAGTCCAACATTTGCTTAGCATTATTCCCAATGACCAAGTTATACAAACATCTGAAGTGCTCACCAATGGATGAAAGCCTAATCAAAACGTGCTACGTAACACACAATACAATATTATCCATCATTTAAGGGATAAGACCTGTCACTTGCTCATTGGAAATTAAGTGAAATAGCCTACACACAGAAAGACACTCATAGTAGCATAAAAGATTATTTCCAGAATCTGAGATGAGGGAAAGTGAAATGGGATGCTGCTATTCATTGGCTGTAAACTTTCAGTTATGTTTGATGTCTCAGCTCTTGTGATTTGTTATACAGCATTGTGCTTATAGTTACTGACATTGTGTTATATACTTAAACTTTGTTAATAGTGTAGGAATAAAACAGACACAAAAAAACAAATAGAATGGATGTTCTGCCCAAGGCAGTATAATTTAAGTAGATGTGGAAAACTATGCAGAGGATGCACTTCTTGTCTCATCATTTTACTATTTCATAATAATGGGGACCTGGACAGTCCTTGATATAATATTATAAGCACATCAACATGAATTAACTCAGTTAATAAAACTCCATAAAAAGAACGATATTAATAAAATTCTTCATCAGCAGAAGCAACATAGGCTTGCTTCTTGCTGTGCGGAAAGATGATGGACAGTGCAGAGGCAGGCTACTAGAATGTCACTCCTAAGAGCACAATCCCTGCTGGATTGCTGCAGTGTACAAAATTGTACTGAGGCAGTGAGAAGAGGAGGCAGGGGTAGGGGGTGAAGTTATGAAGGCAAATATTTCCCAACCAGAGCATGACTGTTTCAGGGTTGTAAACAAATTGCACATGTACACACAACAGAGATATCATCCTTGAGGGTGGTCATATTATTCCTGTTTAATAGATAAAGAAACAAGGCTGCAGAAAGTTGAGTGAATTATCCTACTTCACCCTCAGCTATCATATGCAAGAGGCCATTTTTCTTAAACCAGTGTCCCTTACTCTAGATGTCATGTCTTAATTTATTCCTCATATTTACAAAGAAAATAATTAGGTTTTAATACCCAACAAGTGCATGCCAAGCACTATGAAAGGCAAGCTATAGAGAGATGTAAACACAAATTAAATAGGATTTAAGGGAAGACAAGAGCTCTAACCAAAATTGCTTAATGGCAAAAAAAAAAAATTATCCTAGAGACAGAGGTTTTTTCTCAAAAGAGCCAGAGGTGAAAATGTACTGTTTGCACATATTATTTGAATAATTATTCCAGTGTTCTATCATGGCATACCAGAAGACAGTACTTGGGAAACAAAAAATGTGTGAAGTTTCGGTTAATGTCCCCAGGGATGCAGCAGAAGTCGCTCCAATTACACCTTGGCCAAATCTCTCTTTTCCGTTTAGAAGTAGATGATTATCCATGATTGGTGACAATTGCTAGTGATAGCAAGGGAGAACTCAATGGGCCGTGCCAAAAACTCTCCTAAGGGAATGGAGGAGGAAAGCAGATTCATCACTTTTTCCTCCTTGTTTTTATTTTCTGATTATTTCCCACAGAGGAATTTTTTTTTCTGTGCTGATTCCAACTGCCTAGTATTGGATGAGCAGTGAACACAGCCAAGGATTTGTGTTCAAGGCCCTTGCAAAAAAAGATCGCGTAAAATGGATCTGTGTCTCCATTTACAAATAAACTGTGTCCCCTGCCTTCTATCGATGCATTAACCCTTCTGTGAAGTTAAGAAAGCAATCTGAGTTCAGAGTAAATCATTTTAATGTGAAAATAAATCCAAGAGCCTGATAATACTGCCTTTCCTTCAATTAAAAGAAAAAGAAAAACTAGAGATGTGCTTATTTTAAGGATTCCAAAGAACTTTTAACAGAATGTTTTGACAACCAAAATTTTAAAAAGTAGGGGCTGGAGGATGGTTCAGCAGTTAGAAGCACTTGCTGCTTTTGCAAAAGACCGGGTATTTGTCCACAGTACCCACACAGCAGCTCACAAACCCCTGTAACTCCAGTTCAGGGGTCCAGTGATCCCTTCTGTCCTCCCAGAACAGGAGGCACACACACGATGCACATACATGCATGTAGTCAAAACACTCACACACATAAAATAACCATGAATAAATCATTTTTCAAAGTTTTAAAAAGTAGAGGCCTCAATTAATATTTCTGTTTCTCAAATAGTCAAAAATGTGATTGAATAATAATGATAGACATTTAATAAACTGAAAAAATGTACCAGCTAGCTGAGAAACCCAATCCCGTAACACCAGCTTTCATCTCAAATGATCTCCAGGGCGCTGCAAACCATTTGCTACGTGGAAAAAAAAAAAAGCACACTCACTCAGTAGAGAACAGACAATGTTGTGCTAAAAGGCTATGCTATTTGCCAAAAAAAAAATTTCAATCTGTGTGCAAAATACCTCTTCCCATGTCTTTTGATCTGCTGCAGCACTTGTCCAAATGGAGGGGCTCCCTAAAGGGAAAACCCATTTCAAACACCGAGGAGCTTGAACAAATGGGAAGCACTCAACCTCAGGCTTAAATATCCCAAATGGTCTCTTGCTGGTAACATGAGAACAAAATCAGTGTTTCACTCAGAAAACAGCTTTCCTGGCTTTTATCTGCTGTTCCATTTGCGCATTGATATGAAGATCAGAGTCATCAACTTGAATGTGATTTAGAATCCCGATACAAACAATGAGACATTAAACACTCTCTGGCCTCCTAACATTTGTATTCAGACTCTTCTTTTTTTTTTTTTCAGGGTATAATCACAGTCCGATCAGTATTCGAGGGATTTGTGCACACAGACTGCCTCTGTCAAAATCACAGCAAGCTAATGCATTCCAATATAGCTCGCTTGTGCAAATTACTGCCTAAGAAGGATGCTGTAACTTGATATTTTGACATATGCCATTTCATATAAAAAAAATCTCCTATTTTAAGAGTTTTTTTTTTAAATTTGTTTCAGCTTAGTCACTTGAATATTTGGAAAATGAAATTAAACTTTATAAAAAGGAAAAGAAGCGAGCATAGAAAGAATGATGTACAGTCACAAAGACAGAAATGCAAAAAATCAACATCAGTACCATTCTGAAGCAAGCAAAAGTAGTGAGAAGCAGTGTAGGCAAAAACAACTTCGGGCTTTACTTTCTGACTTTACAAAGTGACAAACAATGTCGCTAGCATTTATTTATTTCCCGAGACTTAACAACATGTATTGCTTTCTTTCATCACTGTGCCAATTTTCTTCAAAGAAAATTACTATTTCAAGCTCTCCATAAATCCTATGACCTCTCCGGGCTTCGTTTCCTCATGAGTAAAATGGGAATAACAATGCCTGGCTGGAGAGTTGGGATGAGGGTTAGAAATAATATATGAAAATCACCTAATAGTGCCTGGTACATAATGGAAACCATCACTATTATTATTACCCCAAAGCTATATCTGGACATGTAAATTGGAATAAAACACTGAGGCCGTTTTCAGACTAATCCAAAGATGAATACATTTTCTTGCAGATCCAAGGTAATTGAAGTAAATGTTAGAACATTTATTAGAATTATCAAGATACACAAATTGTTTCCATTTTCTACTTTACATGTCCAGATATGGCTTTTGCGCATAGCCGTAAAGTATTCCACAGACTTTTAAAACTTTGTCCATTACTGAAAGCACCCAGCATTAAGTTTAGCCAACCCGGACCCATAGCTAAAAGTATATTGCAGGAAAAGCTCCATTCATAGTGGATACCAGAAAACAAAGCTGATCCAATATACAACTTAACTACCTACCGTGTAACTTAAATCAATAAATTTGAAATTTGGAGAGTAATTGAACAATAAACCACTTTGAGAAAATTTCTTTTTTTTTTAATTTCTTCTATTATAAGCTTTTAGAGGATCTTTAAAATAATTCTGAGAGAAAAAGAAATAATATCTGCAAGAAATTGAAGGTTGAAGTAGACTTGCCTACCTAAAATCAAGACTAATAAAACTGTGCATTTGATTGAAACAGGTCAACTATTAAAATGGTTGCTTGGGAAGAGAAACTGTAATAACATCTCTCAAACACTAAATCTTTTTATAAAACATAGGGTTTGCTGACTTCAAACTCAAACTCCTCCTGGAGACCCCAGTCTCTTAAGAGATTTGGGGTGTCGGAGAGATGCTGCCACTTCCAGTGAAAAACAAATAAACAGGTGCAGAAAGAAGGGGACATTTAAAGAAATATGTGATCACTGTTTAGATATAGGTAGCATTAACATCAGTGGCTCTCAGGAACTGCTCCAGAATGGAGGAAACCCCAATCCACTCCTTTTGTTACTACACATCAATGCACAGCCTCCACTAACTCTCCTTTTCTACCACTTCCCAAATAGTGAAAATAACTTTCTCTCATTGGTTTTTACCAGCAGCCTATGAGAAGTCCAGGAATAGAGTTCTAGACAAAACTGAGAAGACAGAAGCAAACCCAAGCACCCTTCAATGATATCCCTTGGATACTCACATATGTGATTTCCTGTTTAGATGCCAAATTCTGTGTATCAATTTAAAATCCCAAGCAACAATAGTACAAACAGCAGCATGTTTCCACTTTAATTCAATGAACCTATCCTTAGTATGAGCAAGTATGCCCGGCCTTTCCTGAAATGACATCCTTCTCAAGTCCTATAACTCATTGTATCCAACTCTATTGATGTCCATAACAAAATTTCCTTTGTTATTCAACACTCTAAATATTGCATTCTGAGTTAATAAGGATTGATTCTACCTCTGCTACACAACTTGATTCGTTGATGCCCTACAATGACACTGTGGCCTTTTAATAAGCTATCTAAGGTTAAATCAGGTCATAGGATAGCACCCAGTCTATCTAGTGTCTTTCTGAGAAGTTGGAAAGAAAGCAGAAGTGTATGTGCTAAGAAAAGGCCATGTGAGAACATAGCAAAAAAGATGCCTGTCAATATGCCATGGACACTCCACACGAATCCATAATTGTGAGAAAAATCTCTTTGTTTTCTGAAGCAGATGGGCTGTGGTATTTTGTGTGGCAGTCCTAGAGGGCTAATGTATAAGTTTAACCATCATTCACACTACTTATACAAAACAATAACAGAGAGGAGGAAAATGACTGGATGTTGTTTAGTATATGAATAAGAAAAACTGAAAATATCCATAACTGCCACTATCCTTGTATTAATAAGTTGTGTTTCATGTAATGAAATAGATGAGATCATCTACTTCAAATGAGGAGAGTTATTCTGGTTCATACTTTTGCAAGTTTCAGTCCATGATCAGTTGACTCATTGCTTTTGGGCCTGTGGCAACCTATTTATCTTCTGGAGGGCCCTGGACCAGGATACTGCTCACCTCATGGCAGCAAAAAAAGCAATGAAGATGAAAGGGAAGGGCCAAAGTACTAGTATTCATTTCGAAGGTATGCTCCATGGACCTAGGACTTCTGAGTAGGTCCCTTCTCTCAACATTTTCACCACCTTCCAGATGTACCAGGCAAGAAATGGAACCCTTTAGCAAATAGGCCTTCAGAGGACATTTAGTCCCCAAACTATAGCAACCTTTGTTTCTATAACTGTTCATTCCCTTCTTCCACATCTCTTTCTGTGTTGCTCAGCATGTTGTCATTCACCCTGGGTCTGAGCCATCTGTGGCTTTTATTAGTAAGTTGTTATAGTCATCCATTAACTTTACCACCATCCACGGAAGTACCAGATACATTAAAAAAAAAAATACTGAGGGTTTGAGTGATGGCTCAGTTGGTGGAGAATTTGCCACACAAGTGTGAGGACCTAAGTTTGGAACACCGGCATCCTCATAAAAAGTCAAGTGTGGTGGTACATGCCTGTAACCCCAGCACCGGAAAGGAAAGACAAAAAGATCCCTGGAACTTGGTGGATAATTACCCTGACTGAATCTATGAGCCCAGGTTCAGTGAGAGACTCTGTATTAGAAAATAAAATTGAGAGTGATTGAGGAAGACACCCAACATTGGCCTCTGATCTCTACACATGCATATGCATACATACATATATACACACATTGTCATGAATACATACAAACATATTCACAACGTACTCAAAGAACCCAGTATTCTTCATGATCTTCTTTAGCAAAATTGTGTGGTAGAAGCTCATTTCTCATTAATAGATAGGATTGATTAGCCATCACATTCAGGAGCAGCTCTCTTTTCTTCCCCCCCCCCTTCAGTGTTTTAAGGACAGTGACAATCTCAGCTCACAATTAAATGGAAGCAATTTGTAGTCTGCTAGGGTAGTTTTTTCCTCCCTTGGGAAATGATGATTATAATGGCAGATGCAGGAGGAGGAAATATAATATAATTATCTGGAATAGTAAATAAATCTACTCTATTAGAGTTCCTTGGTCCTAGGTTCTGATGTTCTGGCTGTAGGTGAAATAAGTCATATGTGGTCACTTATTCAGAGCATATATTGCATCATGTATGACAGCTGCTCAAATCCACAGGTGTCATTGCCAGGAAGGTGGATAACGATGTATCTAAAAGGTAGTATGATAAGAGTTTCTGTGTCCTTTAAGGAGCAACAATATATAGTATTGTTATTATTATTGTTGTTGTTAAAGCCAGAGACTCCCGTCACCATCTTGGATTTAGATTTAAGGCTATTTGACTAGCAAATTTCTTGGTTGAAAGCAAGATTATGTAGGTTATCTTACTGCTTGCCAGGAATCCTGACTGACAGTATCAGAAGTATTTAGGGCAAGAAAGGCAGAGTGGAGGGTTTTGTTGTTTGTTTGTTTGTTTGTAGGTTTTTTTGCTATGAAGACAAATTGCTTCCCATGGTGATATTGTGTTACCCAATATATCGTGCACCGTAATAAATTTATCTGGGGTCAGAGAAGAGAACAGCCACTAGACAGACATAGAGGCCAGAAAATGGTGGCACTCACACCTTTAATCCTAGCCTTCTGGAGGCAGAGATCCATCTGGATTTCTGTGAGTTCAAAGCCACACTGGAAACAGCCAGGCACGGTGACTCACGCCTTTAATCCCAGGAAGTGATGGCAGAAAGCAGAAAGGTATATAAGGCATGAAAACCAGGAACTAGAGCTGGTTAAGCTTTTAGGCTTTTAGAAGCAGTTCAGCTGGGATTCATTCCATTTAAGGACTCAGAGGCTTCCAGTCTGAGGAAGCAAGACCAACTGAGGGATTGGTGAGGTGAGGTTAGCTGTGGCTTGTTCTGCTTCTCTGATCTTCCAGTTCACCCCAATAACTGGCACCTGGTTTGATTTTATTAATAAGAACTTTTAAGATTCCTGCTACAGCTACCTCTGCCCTGACGGCAAAGAGCAAATGTGATCAATATGTTGCCAGATGGATGGCTTTATTCTACCAAGCAATGAAGGGACTCAAAACAAAGATCTAGGATTAGCAAGTTAGGTTTTCACTAGTTATGATAACCAGGTCAGCCTTGGTATAAATAAAGCCATAATTTTAGTCCATGCATAATAACCTCAATGCCTGAAGTAATGGCCACTGAGTTAATTAGCCCACTGATCTAGCTTAGGAATGGCTAAAGAAAAACGTTGCCTAGCATCCATGGAACAGATCAGATTGCCTGGCTCGTAACCAATTTACTGTATTATATCCCTAATATAAGACTCCTATCAGGGAATCTCTTCCCCAGACTTCTTTCTTGTGTTTATGTAACAACTCTGCAATCCTTTGATACCTAAGTTCTTTATCATCTGACACAACTGTTAACTGCCTGTCTTATTATTCTTTTAGATTTGTATTTCAATAATCCTTCTTTTAAGACAAATGCATTGTCCAAAGTTGACCTCCAATGCTCAAAGGACATTAGAGCAACTGACCCTTTAGTAGTACTGTCATATGAAGAAGTCTATAAACAAGGCCAAATCTGTTAATCATGTAATAGTAATGCCCCATGAGGGTATAGGTTTGGGTAAGGGACTCACAGTAATATAACAAGAACAAGTTCCTGAGCATGTGACTACCTGCCTGAGCCACATAAATATGTTCCCATGGCCAGCTTGAGCTTGATTTCACACAGCATCTCCTGTATGATAATGCAGCACTATAGCACAAGACAAATTCATGAAGCGAATAGTCACGTGGCATAGAGTTCATGCCTCAGCTTGGGTTCTAAGCTATGAACAATTGGAACTACATCATTTGAATTTTAAAGTAAAGATTATTCACGACTACTAATTTGAATAACCTCCTAAAAGGAGAAATGCTTGTAAGAAACAAGGACTGTTTTCTTTGCATTTAATGTTCTGAAAGGGGACAATACTATTAGGTCATGTTGGCCATTTTAAGGGATAAGAAAAGGAATATAAAACTATGCCCACATTCCTTGTTCAGAATTCATTTTCAAGGCCTGTCTAACTGCCAGAGTTTCTAATTTCCTCCTTTCTACTCTACCAACACAAACACAAAATTGGTTCTCTCAAAGACCAGCTAGACCAGTGATTTTCAAAAGGCCATTGGACCAGTATCAACAGCATAATAAGGGGAGTTGTTCCCATACTACATTTTGGAATTATAAACCCAATCTCTGTGGATATGGTCCAGCTCACTGAGTTTTAATGGACTCCCATGTGACTATGACATGCCATTTGTGAACTTCAGTCTAGAAAAGAATAAGCTCAAAAATCACATTAGCTTACTAACCTCTCATAAATGCATAAAAATGACCCCATTTCCTGGGTGTTTATAAATTTTTCTTTATAGTGCCCCTATCTCTGCAGAAAACCCCTTGGGTTTCCTCTCTGCTGGAGGGAAGGAGTTGTCTTTGTACTTCCGGTTGTATCAGCTTCTTCTGATGCCCATCACCAAGATCTGATCTATAAATGCAATAGTGATAGTAGACTAGCTCAATGTCTGTCAACTGTGATATAAATTTAAAACTTAAACCATCAAAAATGAACAAAGACTGGTCACCTCCAGGTAGCATGACAATAATCTCAACTACTCTAAAATGTTATGTTCTGCTGCCTTAATTTAAAAATCAGCCGCAATCACCTCTTGAATGTTTATTAAACCTTAGTTCTCAGTATCTAAGCTATGCACAATTGGAACTGCATCATTTGAATTTCAAAGTAAAGATTATTCATGACTATTAATTTGAATTTATTCTTGTTTTCACTTACATTCTCATTAGCAAATTCAATAATACAAAATTAACCTTTTGTACTTGAGAAGCAATTAAATTTTACTAAGTTACAGTTTTGTATGTTTTAGTCTGGTAGCTAAATTGATATGCACCATAGTTTTCATTCAAAAGGCTAGAATTTTTTAGTATACTACTCCCTGGTTGCTATGCATTAGTAAATAAAATATACAAAGACTTTTGTCTTTCAAATAGTCAATGCACAGTTAGTAGAAATATTTTGATTCTCAACATTAACTAACTAATATTTTACTAATTACTGCTTTACAAAGTTTTGGAAAGTTATTTACATTTAGATATGACAAGTGTGCAAATATAATTAAGAGTGATTAAAAATACTGACAAATAGTACAAAGCATATGAACATAAAATAAGGGGATATAAGTGCTGACATGAGTGACTCAAGTTTGAAGTAACCCACTCATGCAAACGGACAAAGGGCCAAAGAAAAGAATAAACTCTTGAATGGCTGGATCAAAAGATGAAATATATATAGTGTTATTATGTATTACTTTATGTGATCGTTTATCAGAAAACATGACAGTCGATAATTACATCTACCTTCTTCGCTCAAGCAATTCCTCCCTTCAATGAGTAAAGTATAATTCCCCTTCCTTTGAAATAGGCTGGATTTGTGACTTATGTGAACCAACAAAAGGTGACACAAGTCATTTTGTGTACGCCCAACATTGCATTAGTCCAATTTCCATCATTATAATGAAACATCTCGATGAAATAGAAACAAAAACAATACAAAGAATAAGTGAAACAAAAAGTTGCTTCGTTGACAAAATCAATAGAATTGACAGACCCTAGTCAAAATTAACTAAAGGGCAGAGGAGAAAAATCCAATTAACAAAATTAGAATTGAAAAGGGGGATATAACAACAGATACTGAGTAGATCCAGTGACTCCTAAGGACATATTTTAAAAACCTACACTCCACCAAATTGGAAAATCAAAAAGAAATGGGTAATTTTCTTTATATATACACCACCTACCAAAGGTAACCTAGTATGATACAAGCAGTCATTAAGTCTCCTAACCAAAAAGAGCACAGGGCCAGGTGGTTTTAGCACAGAATTCTGCCAGACTTTCAAAGAAAAATTATTGCCAATACTCCTCAAACTATTCCACAAAATAGAAACAGAACACTGTCCAATTCTTTTCAGAATTATGGACACCTGATTTTTAAAAAAAAAAAAAGAAGCCAGAATATACACTAGGAAAAAAACAGCAGTTTTTAAAAATTGTACAGTTCAAGCTGGATGGCTGCATGTAGAAGAACCCAAATATATCCATGCGTCTCACCCTTGCACAAACTCAACTCCAAGTGGACCAAAGACCTCAACATACAGCCAAATATACCAAAGCTAACAGAAGAGAAAGTAGGAAATAGCCTTGAAATCTTTGGCGTAGAAAAAGACTTTCTGAACAGGACACTGGCGGCACAGGCACTGAGGTCAAAATTAATAAAAGGAATGTCTTAAGTAGGTTTTCATTGCTGTGAAGATACACCATGATAACAGCAACTCTTATGAAAAAAAAGAAAAAAACATTAAGTCAGGGTCACTTACATTTTCAGAGATTTAGTCCATTATAACCACGGTGTAATATGGTGACATGCATGCAGACATTGTGCTGGAGAAAGAGCTGAGAGTTATATATCTTTCAGACAACAGGAAGTAAACTAAGACACTGAGCATAGTTTGAGCATATATGAGACCTCAAAGCCTGCCTCCATAGAGACACACTTTTTCCAACAAGGCCATATCTACTCCACCAAAACCAGATCTCCCAATAGTGTCACTCCTTTTGGGAGTCATTATCTTTCAAATCACCACAGGGGACCTCATGAAACTGAAAAGCTTCTGCACTACAAACTACTCATCATTCAGACAAAGCAGCAGGCTACAGAATAGGGAAAGATTTTTACCAACTACATATCCATTTGAGGATATACATATACATATAATTATACAAGAAAGTCAAAAAACTGGGCATCAAGAAAACAAATTGCCCAATTAAAAAATGGGATACAGATCTAAATATAGTATTCTCAAAAGAGGATATACAAATTGCTGAGAAGCACTTCAGAAATATTCAAAAACTTTAGTCATCAGGGAAATGCAAATCAACTATTTTTAGATTTTTTTTGTACACCAATCAGAATGGCCAAAATAAATAAAACAAATGACAGCTAATACTAGTAAGGATGTAGAGTAAGGGGAATATTTAACCATTTCTGACGGGATTACAAACTTGTACAACCACTGTGGAAATCAGTATGGGGGTTCTTCTAGGAATCTGGGATGCATCTACTTCAAGATCTAGCTATACCACTTATGTGCATATACCCAAAGAACTCTACAACCTACTACAGAGACACTTACTTACCCATTTCCATTGCTACTCTCTTCATAACAGCCAGAAATTGGATACAGACTAGATGTCCATCAATGGATGATTGGATATAGAAAATGTGGTACATTTACACGATGGAATGTTACTTAGCTATTAAAAAATGAAATTATGAGATTTGCAGGGTGGAGCTAGACAAAATCATCCTGAGTGAAGTAACCCAGACCCAGAAAGACAAATATGGTATGTATTCACTTATATGTGAATGTTAGCTTTTAAGTTTCGATAAACAGGCTACAATTCTTATAACCATGAAGGTGAGGTATAGAATAAGGATGTAGGGAGAGAATTGGATAATCCTACAAAAGGGAAATAGAACAGATAGTTATGAATGGGTGAAGCCATTGGAATGGGAGGATCAAACAGGTAGCAGAAGGGAATAATGGGGTTAAGGAGGAAATACTGGAAGACATAACTAAAACTAAGGGCCATCTGAGGGCAAATATAGAAACCAAATGCAGTAGAAACTTCCTAAATATATACATACATGAAGGTGATCTAAATGGAATTCCAAATAACAGGAATGACGATGCCCCAACTGGACATCTCTCATGACCAGATGAAGCCTGCAGTTCCAGGAATGGGTAACGTCAAATTGTATTGTTGGCCAAAGGGGCCCCATAGAAATCCCCCCCAAAAAACCCACATAAAACTCCTCAGGCTATTGCCAAGGCTATTGGTTGTTCCCACAAACTGATGGTAAGGCCCTATTGATTAGTAGAAACTGTAAACTTTTCTATGAGGCAGCTGTTTTATATGCAACAATTTTGTACCAAATCCTTTGTCAAAAGAAGGCACACAGGTCACAGTCTAAACTGCAATTTAAGAAGTTCACCATTCTAATAAAAGTCAGCCCATTTTCAGAATGAAATAAACAAACAAAAAAAGCTAACATCAGACACATACCAATAGCTTCATAGACACCAAACCAAATTACCTCATACTTGGATTCTGGCTAAACCTTTTTTCATATGAACATGATTATTTAATTTTTTTATTAAGAAATTTTTATTCATTTTATATACCAACCACAGATCTACCTCTCTTCCCTCCTCCCCCCCAAGACTTCCCCCACAACCCACCCCCATTCCTTCCTACAAGAAGGTAAGGCGTCCCATGGGGAGTCAGCAGAGCTTGGCACATTCAGTTGAGGCAGATCTAAGCCCCTCCCCCTGCATCAAGGCTGTGCAAGGTGTCCCACTGTAGGTAGTGTACTCCAAAATGCAAGCTCATGCACCAGGGATGAATCATGATCCTACTGCCAGGGGGCCTCTTGAGCAGACCAAGCTATACAACTGTCTTACCTATCTATGCAGAGGGCCTAGTCCAGTCCCATGGAGCTAGACCCTCAGCTGTTGGTCTAAAGTTCATGAGTTCCCATTAGCTTGGTTTGGTGGTCTCTATAGGTTTCCCCATCATGATCTTAATGCCCTTGCTCATAGAATTCCTCTTCTCTCTCTTCAACTGGACTCCAAGAGCTCGGCCTGGTGCTTAGCTGTGGATCTCTGCAACTGCTTCCATCAGTTACTGAATGAAAGCTCTATGATGGCTATTAGGGCATTCACCAATCTGACTACTGGGTTAAGCCAGTTCAAGCACCCTCTCCACTATTTCTAGTAGTCTAAGTCAGGGTCATCTTTGTGGATTCCCAGGAATTCCCTAGCACCAGGTTTCTCCTATCCCCATGATGTCTCCTTCTATCATGGTATCTCTTTCGTTGCTTCCCCACTCTGTCCTTGTTCCACCTTGACCATCCCATTCTCTTATGTTATTATCCCCCATCCCCTACCCTCTATTGCCCCCCTAACCCCCAGTTTGCTCACGGATATTTCATCTCTTTCCCTTTCCCAGAGTGATCCATGCATCCCTCTTAGGGCCCTTCTTGTTAGCTAGCTTCTCTGGAGCTGTGGGTTTTAGTCCGGTTATCCTTTGCTTTACATCTACTATCCACTTATGAGTGAGTACATACCATGTTTGTCCTTCTGAGTCTGGGTTACCTCACTCAGGATGATACTTTCTTGTTCCATCCATTTGCCTACAAATTTCATGAATTCATTGTTTTTGACTGCTGAATAGTACTCCATTATATATGTGTACCACATTTTCTTTATCCATTCTTCTATTGAGGAGCATCTAGGTTGCTTTCTGGTTCTGGCTATTATGAATAATGCTGCTATGAATATAGTTGAGCAAGTGTCCTTCTGGTATGATTGAGCATTCTTTGGGTATATGCCCAAGAGTGGTATCATTGGGTCTTGAGGTAGATTGATTCCCAGTTTTCTGAGAAACTGTCATGCTGATTTCCAAAGTGGCTATACAAGTTTTCATTCCCACCAACAGTGGAGGAGTGTTCCCCTTGCTCCACATTCTCTCCAACATAAGCTGTCATCAGTGGTTTTGATCTTAGCCATTTTGACAGGTGTAAGATGGAATCTCAGAGTCACTTTGTGTTTCCCTGATGACTAAGGATGTTGAACAATTCCTTAAATGTCTTTCAGCCATTTGATATTTTTCTGTTGAGAATTCTGTTTAACTCTGTATTGGCTAAACTTTCAAACCAAATATGTTTCTAAGTATAGAGGGAAAGTAGTATTTTATGAATTTATTTGATTTTATAAAAAGGCATATCCAAAAATCATTCATTTGCTAAGAAAGCTGCAAAGCCAGGATGTATGAGGTCAGGCTGCATTCAAAGCAAATGGAATCTAAGGGTTCAATGAACACAGAGAACACTTTCCAAAAGGGAGACACCAAATCAAGAGGCCATAGTGACCACTATTCACAGCTAAGTCGTGATCGTAAAACTAAGTGGCATATACAGCCATGTTTCATTTTTTTCTCTAATGTTTAAATTAACTCATCAGGGGCCATAAAGGTGGCTCAGAGGTTAAGAACATTTACTGCTCTTACAGAGGACCAAGGCTCAATTCCCAGCACCCACATAGCTGCTCACAACCTTCAGTAACTCCAGTTCTAGGGAACTTAATGCTTTCTTCTGACCTCTAAAGGCACTGCATGCATGTGCTATACATACATACATACATACATACATACATACATACATACATACATACATACATGCAGGCAAAACACTCTTACACATAAAATAAAAATAAATAAAATATTTTTAAAGTAACACATCAACTACAAAATCATTAGATGTACAAAATTACAGGAAATACAAGACATAATCACCAACTAAATATTGTTATTTTATAATAATTGTTTTCTGGTTCCATCTTCCTTGCATTAAATCTAAAGCTCGTCCAGAGCTTTTCACACCTGAGAGTACAATGGAAGCTTTTGTGACAAACACATCATTAAACATACTTTTAGTGGTTGCATATTATTTCATCTACCTCCTCATTTATACTATTGATATTGCTTTCAATGTTCAGTGTCTTAAATTATTAACATATTAAATGATCCTAGGATGTGTCGGTGGCTGGTTTTATTAGTTTAGGGAGATAGAACACAAAAAAAAAGATAATTCTTACTTAGGATTTTTACTCATCTGCAAACTTAAACCATATGAATGTTTTAGGGTGGTGGTATGAATTGCCAAATTCTGTCCAACCTCATAAATATGATAAAAAAAAAAACCCACCTTCCTAGCCATGTATGTACTATTCTTTGAAAACTAGTTCTGCTTAATGACACCTGGTACTTTGATGCCAAGATTTGGAATAGGTCTAGTATTTTAGATTTTTATATTTTAATATATAACCCAATCCCACTAAAATCTGCAATAATCTTAATAGGTATGTCAATATTCTATAAAAGGTAGAAAGTCTCTTTTTTTTAATCCTTGGAAAACATTGAGGGTTTTTAAACTCGATTGTCTTAATTGAAAAAAATCTTTCAATGGGCAGGAGATAAATGCTGAACTTAAATACTTCATTGCATTAATTTTAATTGTTCCACTCAAATGAAAATCTCCTTCCTTTTAAATCTAAGCTTATCCAATCCAAATGCAATTTATCAATGGTGGCCTCTGGAAGACACAAAACTACAAACCTATCTCTACATTTGGAGAAAAACACAAATACATCATCTGAAATCCCTATTTTGTATTTAACCACCTGAGACAAAAAAAAAAAAAAAAAACGAGAAAAGAAAACAGGTATAACAAAGGAAAGCCAATGACAAAATAAAACAAAAGAACACACAGAGACATACTTTTAGACAATGTTCTCAAAGATAGGTTTTCAATGTTGTTCTAACAAGTCAGGGCAACGGAAAGCACTTTGGGGGAAGATCATGTTTCCCAGAACTTTAGAGCAGATTCAATTCCTGGTATTTAAAGAAACCCTAGAACTACAGTAGACTCATTTAGAGCATGTGATAAGAAATAAAATGTTCAGAATGAAACCTCAAATCCTGGAGTTTGTGGCTAAAATAAAGTGCAGATGTCAGGACATGGTTTACAGGTAAAATTACAAATTATTATTAACTAGTCATGGAGGAATAATAGGGAAATTCCTGAGGCTATATGAAGTTGAGACACTGTTCTGTGACTTTGGGCAAATTAAAAAGATAGTTAAGTTACATGTGATCTTCAGCAGCTCTCTTCACTCACATCCAAGATAGATCCTAGTCAGGAGAACATCTGCCATCCCAGCACATCAGGAACTAAAAATCAGAATGAGTGTTTTTAGAACCATCTCTGTCTTGTTCTAGAACTGACAGGAAGTTGCTTGATAATTCCTTCTTACAGTTTAACTCACTATACATATATGAGAAGCATACTCTTAGATAAGTGTGTTGTTCATATTGAAAACATAAAGAAGGATAATATATAATTTCTTCCCTTAAAGCAGTTATTAATCAGCACTATTTTAGGACTGAAATAAAAGCTGTACTATTACCAGCTGGGTACTTCCATTTATCTTTCAAGAAAACATCCAGTTTTCCTTTTTGTGCAAAAACAGTTAATTTAGGTTTATTCGTACAAGTACTATCTCACTCACAAGAAACCCCTGAAGTGGGTATCCCTGATGTTTTTCTTCAGTAGAAAGAAAAACACAGTCTCATAGAGTCATGGAACACAAAAAAGAGCCAAGATTCTAGGCAAAGCATTGTTGTAAAAGAAACCACAGGAATCTCTCTTTTGACCCTGAAATTATTTATGTTGAAGTCATCTTAATAAATAATGAAATTAAGTAGCCTTGATTGAGGAGACTCATAAAAACTTCATCTCTCTAAAACACTTAACTTGTGTCCATGTAGTGCTTCCCCAGTGACCCATTATCTGCTGGAGAATTTTCTCCTATGGCCATCCCTCTGTTTCATGAATAAATTTCCCTAATGTCACGTTTCTTTGTCCTCTTCACCCACAAACTTGACTCCTTCCTCAGTTCTGATTCAGGTCATAGTCTTTCTCACCCGGCTTTTATTCCAAGCCCTCCACAAAGCATCTGTGCCTGTCAAAGCCAGTGGGCATTTTCATGTCCTCCCTTTGTTGTCTCTCAAGTGCATTCAACCAGGTTGTTTACATCTTTCAGGACACTCCATCTCCAGAGTTCTCTCTCCCTAGGTCACTATATTGAAGTGAATTCTGTCTCCTTTGGTGGACTCATCACTAAATGTTAGAGGACCCATTTCCTGGTCTTGAGAGTTCTACTTGTATGAGTAGATGTCTGTAGTCAAGGTAACATCCTCAACAGCAGTCATTCTGTCTGAAGGCTAGATATATGGATATACTTTTGTGCTTGACATTGCTACTTGGCATTGATTGTCCCAAGTTTTTCCTCAAAGTGTGCTTCTCTTCCTAGTTGTCTTATTTTGGAAAATCATACCATAATTTTATGTAATTGCTCTATAGAAAATAAAGGAGCCGGTCTTGACTCTTGATAGTTTCCACTTTCTCCACACGCATCCTAGTTTGCAATGTGATCTGTTGAGCCTCCAAACAAAGCTGAACCTTCCCATTTGTTTCCATTCCCATTTGGAGCACTCTTGTCTAAAATACTACCTATATAGTACAGTATTTTTTTTGAGACAGGGTCTCACTACATATCTATACAGCCCTGGATAGCTTGGTACTCACTATGTAGACCAGGCTGGACTCAAACTCAAAGATCTGCCTGTTTGTGCTTCCTGAGTGTGGGATTAAAGGTGAGCACTATAGAGATTCTTACTGTGTCTTTCTGGTTGATCTTCCTGCTCTAGTAAGCTCTCACTCCTCTAAAAATTCATAAATTTATTCAATGTTGTTTGCCAAAATATTCCATATATATTCTAAGATCTTTTTCAGCTTCTGGGTTAACAAGTGTAATTTTAAAAATCCTAATTATTATATGGCTTGCAGTCTAGTGGGAACAGCAGATAATAAACAATAAACAGAGTATGTGAGATAATGATGAGTAGTAAGGGGAAAACAAGCCTACAAGATTATCAAGATGGAAAATGCCAGGAAAGACTACACAGTGATGTAAATCAAGTAGTTGGGTCCATAAAATCCCTTAGAGAAAAATCTGAAATCTTTATTTTGATTTAGGGGATTTTCTCTCTTTGTCTCTAGGTCTCTTTGTTCTTTACAACCATGAAGTTCTCCCTCACCACTATACTAAAGATGGCTCTAAATACTTCCACTTTTTTTCCAACATAATATTTTTATTGATTATTTGGGAGTTTCATATAATGCACCCCGATCACACTCACTTTCCAGTTCTCCCAGGTCTGTGCCCCAACCCATGTGATTTCCCCCCTCAAAATAAAGAAAGGAAAAAAAAGCAAAACAACAACAAGTCCAATTTATGTTGCCCCTTATATTCTACACACTCTTTTAAAGCCCTGAAGGTTTCTGTCTCAAAGCCTCTACACCAGTGGTTCTCATGACGTCTTGGTGAGAGGAAGGGAGTCAAACATCCTGTCACAGGGGTCACCTAAGACCATCAGAAAACAAAGATACTTACATTATGATTTGTAACAGTAGCAAAATTGCAGTTATTAAGTTGCAATGAAAAAAATTTGGGGATTTTTTGGGGTTTGGTTTTGGGATTTTGTTGTTGTTGTTGTTGTTGTTTTTGGTTTTGGAGTTTTTTTTTCCTTTTCCAGACAAGGTTTTTCTGTGTAACAGCCCTGACGGCCCTAGAACTCACCCTGTAGACAAGGCCAGCCTAAAACTCACAGAGATCTATCTACCTCTGCCTCCCAACTGGTGGGGTTAAAGGCATTTGCCGCTATGCCTGGCTGAAAATAATTTTATGGTTGGGGGTCACCACAACATGAGGAACAGGGTTGCAGCATTAGGAAGGTTGAAAACCACTCACTGCTCTACACTGTTATCTTCCTCTAGAGCTCTCAGCTTTATATTCATAAATCTTCATTTCTTTCAGATCTCAGGAAACTTTTTTCCTAGGTGTCCTACCTCACAAGCCATGACCACCTACTAAGAGTTTCTCACTTACTTACTTCCTCATAGAATCTTTCATGATTGTCTTAAATACACATTTTATTACCTATGTCTCTCCCCAATAGAAGGTATATTACATGAAGATTTACTGCTTCTTTCCCAACTTGAATTGTGTCTGTCACAAAGAAAGAAAGCACTGCCTAAACACCTTGTTCATTGATTGAGTAAATGAATAAACATAAATTTTAATCCTAGATGTTTTCATACAGGGAAGTTATTGACTACTCTCTGTCAGATTCAGGCAAATTCTTGGTATCTGGATAGTCTATGGAATTCAAGCTAAGCACCTACCTTGTTCAGAATTAGAGAAGTAGGAAATCTAATAACGCAAAGACTGGAAAGTGGGTTTTTGATCCAATGTTTCTAGAAGCTAAATGATGTTGAACAGTGTGTCCAAATCACACAGCAAGAGCACAGTAAAAACACTTATCAAAGCTGAAGATTTCTCACTCCCAGTACATTGCCTCTTAGGGGATGGGAACATTGTAATAAGGACATGAAGAACAAAGTGTCTCAGGCTTCAGAATGTTATTGTGAATTTATGTGATGCCCACCTAAGACAACAAATGATGTCGGTGTTGACTATAAGGGGTAGATTATCACATATTTTAAGTAAAATCGATAGACATCAAGTGTAGGGAGTACAAAACTACCCCATTCTCTTAGGGTCCCAGGTAGGCCCAAGAATCAAAGACACAGAATTTATTTAACATATTTTAAATGGCATGATATCCCTCTTACAGAAATCAGTCCCAAAAAAGCAGTAGGGTTCAATCACTTATACACTGGACACAGAATACTGGTGTCAAGTGTGACAATGTAAAAGGCTGAAGCTAGGAGCTCTCTCGTCTCCTAGCTTCAGCCTTTTACATTGGGAGGTGCAAGGACAAGTAAGATAAGGGTGTATTTAACAAGGAGTGCTTATGCAAATTTCCCAGGATTCAGCTTTCCATCTCTGTTGATAAGAAAGCTGTTTTCAAGCCTGGTATAGATTGTTGCCAGGTGTCAGAGGCAAGGAAATTACCACTAGTTCAAAGCCAGCTGGAGATATGTATCAAGATCCCATCTCAAAAAAAAAAATTTAGCTGTTTTCCTTTTGGTTCAGGGAAGATACCTTTCACATTAAAATTTCCTCTCCAATCTCCATCTCTTGCTTTTATGAAAGAGGCTGAAATTCAGAATTATATTGCCGTTGCTGTTTCTTTAGACATCTTTAACTCAAAAACAGTATGCCAAAACAACGTGCTATAGGGCATCTTGTTTTCAACTCCTTCATACCATGCACTTGCAAGGTTTTGCAGTGAGTCTCTGGATAGCTGTAATTACAGAGTGGCAAAACCAAGTTGGGTTTTAAACTACACTAGATAGACTGGTGATACAGAATAAAGAGAAAACTTTGAAATACCCAAAAGCACATCCAAATCACAAAATTGCCCACCGTTATCTCGTTTCTCTCCCAAAACCCTAGGCAACAAATGTATAGCGATTAAAAAGTATAGATTCCAATCAGAAGAAAATGATTGAAGGAAAGAAGAGTAGGACATCCAAAGGAACATCTGTAGCCAAGGGAAGCAAGAGTAGAAGCCTAACTCACGACACTTCCAGAATGATGCCATGTGCAACTGAACCCTACAGAATCCTAAGATGGATGTCAGTAGGATATTCAAAATACTTAGGGAGCACGTGGGAAGAATTCTATTCTGAAAGTGAAAGCAAGGGGACACGTTGGGAAAAGGTATATAAAAATAAAATTAACACCTAATGGTCAAAAACCATCAATTAAATTTTTCTCCCAGGAAGTGAAGGAATTATTTTTCCATGAAGAAACCGAAATGTTCCAGACAAGAAGTCCTAGCACATGTGGAAACATACAAGGGAACCGCCAGCTTCTACTGCTGTCCTCTAAAACTAAACATCAGAGGACTGACAAAAAAGCTAATTCCCCTGCAGTGGGCCAGCATTCCTTTTCACTGCTTTACTCATAAATATAAACAATCAGAGTTGCCAAGTTGTTTTAGGAAATCTCCATCAGCGGTTAAGAGCACTGGCTGTTCTTCCAGAGGTCCTGAGTTCAATTCCCAGCAACCACATGGTGGCTCACAACCATCTTTAATGAGATCTGATGCCCTCTTCTGGCCTGTAGGCAGAACATAATAAATAAATAAATCTTAAAAAAAAAAAAAAGAAAAAAGAAAAAGAGAATACAAACAAGAAAAATTTATTCCTGAAGTGCGGGGAATAGAGATATTTTAAGGAACAGGGAATAATTAAATAAATACCAAAATTTTAGGTTCTAATTAATATCATCAACTAGATAAAAAAAAATCATAGATATAAATAACAGAAAATGCTTACTGTTCTTTACAAAGAAAAATATAATCATCCAAATTATAAATTATGAATAAGACAATAGTAATTTTGAAAAAGCTTCTAAGTTAAATAATAAAAAAAACATTGTGAGATAACTCCTTTAGGGAGCACACAGACTCTTAGAGCTGAATAGAAAGTCTTTTCAGACAGTTGGCTGCTTCACAAAGAACTTGCCCAAATCATGCAACCCTGAGCCTTACAGTTCTTGGCTTTTTAAGCACAAAAACACACATCCTGCATTGACACACTTCAGTTAACAAGAACAGTTAGCCAGAAGCAGAACTACAGACGCCAAAAGCAAGGTTTGTACATTTAGGGACTTTCCCAGCTGTGCCCTAGGCCCATTGGCTTAACCTTTGCTCCTGTTTGGTGGGTGGACTAGGTCCCTGTTTTAGCAGATGTTGTTGCCTATGTTCTGGGTTCCAAGAGCTGAATGGGCATCTACCATGGAGTCAATTATGTTAAAGTTGGGGAGCCTACTAAGGTCTGGGGGTCTGTTACAGAAAGGAGGCAAGTAAGATCCTTTCTAATGAGAAACATAGAGATTGAATTAAGGAAGCCTAATAACCAATTAACAAGACTTTCATAAGATATACATAGATATAGATATAGACAGATGCACATAGATATATGCATACACACATGTATATTTAATATATATGGTTGTTTGAATGTAATTGGCCCCCATAACCTCATAGGGAGTGGTACTAGTAGGAGGTGTGGCTTTGTTGGAGTAGGTATTACCTTGTTGGAAGAAGTGAGTCACTGTAGGGGCAGGCTTTGAGGTTTCCTATGCTCAAGATACCACCCAGTGTCTCAGTCGACTTCCTATAGCCTGCAAGATGTAGGACTCTCAGCTCCAGCACCACATCTGCCTGCATGCCACGATGCTCCTCATCATGATGATAATGGACTAAACCTCTCAAACTGTAAGCTGCCACCTCAATTAAATGTTTTTCTTCATAAGAATTGCCATGGTCAGTGTCTCTTCACAGCAATAGAAACCCTAACTAAGACTGTTACAGAAAAACTTACAACTGAAGGCTCTATCAAGGGCAGGTGACAGAACTGAGCTTGTTAGGGATGTTATGACCCAGGCTTTGACCCCAACAATCCCAGTAACATTTAAAACAATGATAGTTAAAGAGATTCCTCTACTTTTTTTATATTCTAGGAAACACTTTATTGAAAAAAAAATCCTTAACCAACTGACTCAAATAACACTTGCAATGCCCCCACCTCTGCCCAGTGACAAGGCCAGACTCACGGCCTCCAAACTCCTTCTTTGTCTGGCACAGGTGAAGTTCGTCTTTCTCCTGAAGACCTCTGGTTGTTGATCCACCCTAGCCTGAGGTCTTACAGAACCTCCTCTAACGGCCTTTCCGGAGAGCCTCACCTCCGTGTGATCTGCTGTCTTCACACAGTCACACCCAAATCCTATTTTGCACACCTGGCTCTGTGTAGCCTGGCACATTCCTCTTGCTAAAAAGAGACACTCCCTTCAGACCAGCCTCTGAGACCGCTGGCCAATCATCCTCCTTGTTGCCACAATACTCCATCCCCACTTGCCAAAGTTTCCTTCCCTGCTTATAATAAAGTCCCTTTTTACTGAAGTCTGGCTCTTTAATAATTTGATACTGGAACTAGGAGTATGACTCAATTGGTAAAGTACCTGCCATGCAAGCCTGAAGACCTGAGTTTGATCCCCAGAACCCACACTAAAGATTAAAAAAAAAATTTAAGCTAGATAGTGTGGTGCACACTTGTAATGCCAACCCTCAGGTAGAATAGACAGGCAGACCCCTGGGACTCACTAACCAGCTAGCTTAGCCTGCTAGGTGAGCACTATACCAAAGAAGAACCAAATATCAAACCAAAAAAAACAGAAATCAAAAAGACAAAAAACAAAACAAACTAACAACAACAATAACAAAAAAAAATAGCCAAAGTGAATGGCTGCTAAAGAACAGAATCAAAAGCCGGGCAGTGGTGGTACACGCCTTTAACCCCAGCACTAGGGAGACAAGCAGAGCTCCAGGCCAGCTTGGTCTACAGAGTCAGTTCCAGACAGCAGGGGCTACACACAGAGACTCTGTCTAGGAAAAAACAAAGTGAAAAAACAACAACAACAGGAGAACATCAAAGTTTGACCTCTGGCCTACACACAGACACACAGACACAGACACACACACACACACACACACACACACACACCATACATGCACATATACATGTACAATTCATCCACACATACGTATACACCCATATGAATACATACTCATATGAACCTTCACGTACACACAACACAAACTGAGTCTCTAAAGAGAACTGAAGAAAAGCTTAGACAGAAGAGAAAAAAAATGAACACAGAACTCCACAGAGGCATCTAGTCTGCATCCAGATTGACGGAGGCAGGGGTGGGGGTGGGGGGAGCCTTCAAGCCTCTGAGATTTCAAATTGATTTCAGGAAACGTGCATGGAGTGTCCAGAAAGAATATCTTCGGCGCCTTGATACACTGTAGGACTACAGGTAATTGTTGGACTGAGGATGGGGAAAGAGGGCGGGGCTGTGGTCAGAGGAGGCCAAGGACTGGATAGGCCAGTAGAGAGTGGCAACAGGCTGCTGTGGGCCTGAATGTTAAGGCAACACCATCAAAAAAAGCCCAAATCCAACCTTCAGCCTTTGTCATCAGAATACCTGTCAATCTTCTCCTTCCGGGCCTGTACCACAGCGGCCTTAATGAGGTCCTCTCAGGGGTGGAATCAGAAGTTGCACATGGATGACAAAGAACACCTTTTAGGCTAAAATCCTTCTGATCTCTCTTCTCAGCAAAACTGGGGATGCCTTAGGCACAGAATATTCAGCTTTCCTGCTGCTCCTGAAATATTGTTAGGGCAACTCAGCAGGAGAGTTTCTGATCTTTTGCCCTAAGGCAGGAATTCAAAAAAGAGCAGAAAGCATAAGTCCATCCTTGAATGCCTTCACTGGCAACAAGGCAAACTCAGGATTATCATCATGATGTCCTCAGCACTGAGAACTTTAGTTTTCAGAGTTAGTGAATTAGTCTAAAGCATCCATTAGTAAGAAGAGTTGTTATTCTCGGCATTACACAGAAGTTCAGCTCTTGATTCTCCTCTGATGGCTAACAGTCACCAACAAATAAATAAATCCATTCCATGGTCCTTGTGCCCATTATGTCATTTTATGTCCTTCAAAATTATTATAAATGAGAAATGAAAATATATATATGTTCATTGAGGGTTATACATGTTTTTAAAAAGCCCTCTAAGTAACCAATATAGGAATAGCTTAAAATTTGAAGCATAAATTGCAACAAATATGCATATATTGACATTGAAGGATAACTATGATTTGTCAAAAATTAAAAATCAAACTACAGGATTGGATGAGGTGGACACAGAGAGAGATACATCCCAAAGGGGGAGATGCAGAAACATGAACAGCAGCTTCCTCTGGGAAGTGGAATTATAGGGAAGAGAAAGCTAAGAGCAGGGTTTCCATTTTGATGTTTCCTGTACTTCTGTATTCCTTTTCTTTGCAATAAATCTGTGCTGCTTACACAATTCAAAGCTATCAGTTTTGATTTAAGGAAAATGGATATCAGGGAGCAGGCAAATGCGCTTTGAAAATATAGACAGTTTATTTGCAGTACAGCAATCCTTTCACAGAGCATATGAACTAGGAACACTGTCTGACAACTCTCCACATAGCTACAGAGCTAAAACAGGGAAGACACTTACAAATGTCAGGAAGTGAGCAGAGCTGGAAATACAGCATCCTGTCTCGACCACAACTCAGCCTGTGGAAGCAGGCTGCCTTTAGCAATCATGATTGGGAGAAACCCGCATCATATTATTCTACCATATGTAGAAAAGTGTGGCTTTTGTTTTCCTTGAGTTTCTTTCTTTTTTTTTTTTTTAGAACTCCTCAGCTCATTCTCATGCTTGTTTATTCCCTTGAACTTCTTTACACAAAACACGGTTTCAGTGGTGAAATTACAATGAATTTCAAGAGGGCAACAAATAGAAATATTTATACCCAAGCTGAGTCCCTTCGAATGTCCTGCCTCCCAAGAATGAACTCGCATGCCCACAGAGGGAGCCTTGAGTTCTGCCCTGGGAAAGGAAAGATGACTGCACACCACCACAAAGCAGGGTCAATCTGAAATTGGGGGATTGATTGTCAAGGTTGATGTAACACATAAGAAAAGCAGGCTAACCTCTTCTGGGAATAAATCACACAACATGAACCCTGCGGCCAGCAGTCCAAAAGTTGGCTGCATATATATACGTATATGTATGTGTATACGTATATATGTATATATGTGTATATATGTATGTATGTGTATGTATGTATGTGTGTGTGTTTGTGTGTGTGTGTGTGTGTGTGTGTGTGTGTGTGTGTGTGTGTGTATAGCTGCTGCTGCTTGGTAATGTATTTTAGTTGATTACTCAAGACACTACATTAATGATGAACCAAAAAGGCACAAGATCGTATTTACTTAAAAATGTCAGTACTGAGGTTCTGTTGTTCCTCAGGAAACTTGATGATACCCATATAATCCTCAGTGTCTGTCAGTGTTTACTACCTACATTTGAAGGCATTGTAATTTCATTGACTCTTGACAAACCAAGTGTCAAAATCCACTGAATAACCGACATCTGCTTCAAATATGAAAAGCTATTTTAGGAAAAACAGATTCAAAGACAAAAGTTTGCCATGTACCTCTGTACAACTCTACCAAGCATAACTTTTCATTATGACCCAGATTCTTCTTCTAAATTAATTTCACTCCTTTTTTAAAACTATGAAATATGAAGTGATAGCTGCTAATGTACTGGCTCCATTAACTGTAAAATTTGCAAATGTTAAATGATGTCAGTTACATATTAAGGCCATCATATCTTACAAATAGACAATCAATCCATTCTAATAATGGCTTAATAATGTCATCAAAACTGTGATTAAAATAAAGTTTTGAAAGTTAATTCACTCAGTGGTAAAACAGTTGACTATCTCCAAATTTAGCTATGTGATACTTAAATATGATAAAATTCACCCAGTTAACAATAAATTTTGACAGATACGAACTTATAGGTAGGCATCATCTCAATGAATACATAGAACATTTTACCCACTATTTAGTACAAGGCCACAGGATGCACCCAATCACCAATCTGCTATCACTACAAGTAAATCTTCTAATTTCTATAATGTGATATAAGGGGAATAACATGGAATTATTCTTCTGTGTCTGGATTATTTTACTCAGGATGACATTGATTCATGTTGTCACATGTATCATTACTTTGTCTTTTGCCAAAGACTATATCAACTTATTTAATCATTTACCTGCTAACAATTGCATGATTTTAGTTTGTGGCTGTGATATTCAAACCATCCTGACAATTCTTGTGCTGACTTGTGTGTTTAAATACATACATAATACACAAATACTTTGTAAAGTACATAATCAATTATTTTGCTATTTCTGTTAAGGAGTCAGTTCTTAGATTTATTATTAAGTAGCAAGGTTGTCATATCTAAAAGCAAAAGTTAAAACTGGTGCCTTCACAAGCATAAAAAGGAAATCTTCATGATTTTGGAGCAACAAATGTTTCTTAGTGTTGGTAAGGCATGTAAATATATAATAAATAAGCAAATCATGATAAATTGGGTTTAATCAGATTTAAAACATTTGCTTTTTGTGAGACACACTTATGTTAAGAAAATATATGTGTATGTGTGTGCAATAAAGCATAGCCTTGGAAAATATTGGCAATACACTTATATGGCAAAGAAATTATATCCAGAAAATATTCGTGGACAAGGGAGTTTTAGAAAATTAGTTTTTTGTTCATTGATGATGGTCCAGAAAAAATATGCTCAAGTTTGATGTCATAATATCTTTGTTTAAGATTCGTGCATGTATTTGTGATGATTGTTGGTAGAATTTGTCGGGGAGTTTTGTTGCTCTTTTGTTTGTTTTTGGTTTCGTTTTTTATGTATTGTCTGGTTTTTATTGTAGGGTTACCCTTATCCTGGAAAACTAAGCATAGCTTTATTTTAATTGAAAATCATCCCACTTTCAAAAGAACAGAAAGAAACAACAATTGTCCTCATACAGATAGGAACGCTTGAAAAACAAATTTTAAAATAAAACTATTAGTGTGCCTTAAAGCCCAACATTAAAATGGATAATGAGCAGTGAAAGTCACTAAAGGAAACCTCGATAATAGCTCCTGTTCTAGCTTCAAATCTGGCCCCAGCAGAAGCCCGTTTTTAAGGCAGAGATGCTAGCTGTTGAGAAGTCTGGTTTAAGCACTGCTGATGTACTCCGCACTGGGAAAGAAATATGAATATAGCCTGCCTTCTTCCACCGCCTGAACTGAGCTGATTGCACTCTAAGGGAAGATGCATCTGCTCCTCCCACGGAACGGATTGCAGACTGTTAAGAGGATACTCCAGGACTCCGCAGGGCTCCTGAGGCAGCGCTGTTAAGAACAGACCGAAATACCAGGCTGTTCTCTTGACGCCTTGCATGCGCATCCACACCATTACCCAAGTGTAGAAATTGAGACTTCGCTGAGTGCCAACAGCAACAAATTTTCGAAGTTAGATCTCACTAAAGATAAATGGACACTTTGGCCTGAAAGATTGGGCTTTTACAAAAGCATCTCTTCCTATGCTGAGACCTGCTTATCTGTTTACGAAGAAAGGAAGGAAGGAAGGAAGGAAGGAAGGAAGGAAGGAAGGAGGGAGGGAGGGAGGAAGGAAGGAAGGGAGGAAGGATTAAAAAGTTTACTCATATTCTTTAAAATGTAGAATCGCAACAAATGAAGTAAAACATCCAAGAGAGGTCTAGAGCTTTACTCAGTTTTTAAAATGCACTGTCTAGAAAGATACTGCTCAATATAATGTCCACATGCGGCTGTTTAAATGTCAACTAAATTTAGATAAATTTAAATTAAAATTGAGCAGTTTCCCACTCACACAAGAGGTATTTTAGTACACCATAGCCCTTTGACCATGAGTAATTAGTGCTATCAGTCAATGTAAACATAGCTCAAGCCCCACCATTGCAGGATCCTGTGGGACAATGCTTTCAATGAGTGACCCAGCCTCAGCTATGAATACAGGACCGTGACAAAAGCTAGGAGCATTATCAAATACACTTGAAGAGGTTGTTGGACCTAGAACCAAAATTTATGCAGTAGTTTAGATTTGTTTAATCCTTCAAAAGTCATGGAACAACAAACATTTTTTTAAGGCACAAAATAAAAGGCATTTTACAAACAGTAACTGGCTCTGGAAACACTACCAAAGGGAAACACGAGAACTGGCAGGCATGGAGAACACTGGCTATGGAGTACCAGGGACTTGTGCAACTCAAGGGGGTGAGAACTTTGGTTTCTGTCTTTTGTTCTGAAATCAACTGTTATGTTTAAGGTATGTGTACTTATTTTCAAATTTCTGTAACAAGAAATAGCATATACAAATGAAGTTCTTTTTTGATTAGCTGGCACAAAAAGTAAAACTAATTTTCCTACTATTAACTAAAACAACTTAGTTTTCTCTGCTAAGGGATCCATTTATGAAAACTTAAAGTTTTACTGATGACTTTCAAGCATCAAAAAGTCCTGGCTACTATAACATGACTTGCCATCTACTATCTGATCTAAGCATCTCCTACATCCATCCAAGGGCATTTCTGGAGAAGAACCATGTTGGACCGTCATCTTCCTTTACTCAGCTACTCAACAGCTTCCTCACTTCACCTTGCTAGAACTAAATTCAACCTAGTTAACACTGAAGCAGCCGATGGCAGTGAAGTATGGACCAGAAAGTCTTCTTTAACAAACTGGCCACACTAGACTGCAAAGCAGGCCTTTTCTTCTCTGCCTAGAGTAATTTGTATGTTCTTTAAAGATGCTTAAAGTGTCCTTGATCCACCACTCCTAATTCTGACAAAACAGCTTCTACCCACTGGACTAAGGAAAATAAGGACTTCTGGGTGTGCTAATGTTCATCATATTGACTGTGGTAATATTTTAATATTTGTACATGTTATACTTCATGAAGCTGAAATATGAAAGCCTGTGACAAGTGCTGGTATTGATGTGAAACAACTGGAAGTCTCAGAATTTTCATATAATTTAAAAAGAAATTTAAATCACTTTGTTAAGCTGTTTTTCAGTTAGTTAATTATACAAGCACTCAGTCATCCAACTGCTAGTTATTTTTCCAGAGGAAAGTATTGTCTTCATTAAGACTTGGGGAGCCAGGCAGTGGTGACACACGCCTTTAGTCCCAGCACTCGGGAGGCAGAGCCAGGCGGATCTCTGTGAGTTCGAGGCCAGCCTGGTCTACAGGGCAAGATCCAGGAAAGGTGCAAAAGCTACACAGAGAAACCCTGTCTCGAAAAACAAAAACAAAAACAGACTTGGGGAGAAGTGTCCATTCATGTAGATAAGAGAAAAAAATTACAAAAAATTTAAATAACAGTGAATTGTCACTAAGTAACAAAGACAAGATGGGATGTCAAAACATTTAGACTGGTGAAATAAGCTGGGCAACTGAGAGTGCCTATTACATAACTCTATATTTACTTCTGGAAAAACAAGCTAGCCTGTAATCACGATGAATCTGCCATGGAATGCCTAAGGATAAACAAAGGAGGCCAAGAGGGTCAAGAGGCTCGGGAGACAGAAGTATAAAGGGCCAACAAGAAACTTCTGGGTGTGCTATACTGTTCATCATACTGGCTATGGCGATATTTTAACATGTGTACATGTCATACTTTATCAAGCTGAAAACTAAATATATTCAAATTGTGTCCTGCCAACAGACCTCAATAAACTAAAAAATAAAGAAAATGGCTGTGCAGCATATTATGATAAGTATGGTCTATAAACTACATTAAAATGCATACTTCTCAAAATTAAAAATGGTTAATACTTCTACAGAGTAATTGAAGATGTTCATACAAAATTGCTACATAGGCTTCTGTCAAAAATAGATTCACTTCCTGACCTCTGAGTTAAATTTAATTATTTAAATTTATAATTCATTTCCTAAAAGGTTTGAATTTTTTATTCTTCTCTCATATATTGCATCCTGACCAAAGTTTCCCCTCCCTCCCCTGTCCCCAGTCCCCCGCATCATGGAAAGAGTAAGCCTCCCAAGACATCAACCAAAGAAGGCATACCATGTTACAATAAGACCAGGCACATACCATCACATCAAGGCTGGACAAGGCAACCCAGTAGGAAGAAAAGGGTCCCACTAGTAGGCAAAGGAGTCAAAGACAGTCCCCACTCCCACTGTTAGGAATCCTACAAGAACACCAAGTACTCAGTCATAACATACATGCAGAAGACCTAGGTCAGGCCCCTACAGGCTCCCTGACTTCTGAGAGCTCTCATGAGTCAATTGATTCTGTGGGCCTTGTTCTTGCAGAGTCCCTGACCCTTCTGGTTCCTCAGATCCTTCCTCCTCCTCCTCCTCCTCCTTTGCAGGTCTTCCTGGGCTCCACCCAATATTTGAATGTGGGACTCTGCGTCTGTTCCCATCAGTTGCTGGTTGAAGTCTCTCTGGTCTCTTTGATGAGAATTCTGCTAGGTTCTGGTCCCAGAACACTCTGCAGGCAGGACAAACTGTAGGTCGAGGGTTTTGTGGCTTGTTTGGTGTCCCAGTTCAGGCTCCGTGTTCCCTATTACTAGGAATCTTTGCTAGGGTTACACAGAGTTTCCGTTGCACTAGGTTTCCACCTTTCCTCCAAAATGCCCCCCAGTTCCAGTTGTTTCTCCTAGTATTCCCCCTCCACACTTGATCCCTCCTGTTCCCAACCCCACCTACCCCAAGACTGCCTTCGAAATCTATTCTGTTGCCCCTTCCCAGGGAGATCCTTATGCCCTGCCCCCCTTAAGTCCTCTTTACTTAGCCTCTCTGGGTCTGTGGATTGGAGCATGGTTGTCTGTTACTTTACAGTTAATATCCACTTATAAGTGAGAATATACCATATTTGTCTGTCTGGGTCTGGATTACTTCACTCAGGATCATTTTTTCAAGTTCCATCCATTTGCCTGAAAATTTCATGATGTCATTGTTTTTAACAGTTGAGTAATACTCCATTGTGTATATGTACCACGTTTTCTTTATCCATTCTTCAGTTGAGGGACATCTAGACTGTTTTCCAATTTCTGGCTATTATGAATAAAGCTGCTATGAACATAGTTGAGCAAGTGTCCTTGTAGTATGATAGAGTGTCCTTTGGGTATATGCCCAGGAGTGGCATAGCTGGGTCTCGAGGTAGATCAATTCCCAATTTTCTGAGAAACCACAATATTAATTCCCAATTTTCTGAGAAACCACAATATTAATTTCCCAAATGGCTGTGTAAGTATGTGCTCTCACCAGCAGTAGAGGAGCGTTCCCCTTGCTCCACATCTTTGCCAGCATGAGCTGTCATTTGTGGGTTTGATCTTAGCCATTCTGGTTGGTGTAAGTTGAAACCTTAGTGTCATTTTGATTTGCATTTCCCTGATGGCTAAAGATGTTGAATATTTCTTTAAGTGTTTCTCGGCTGTTTGAGATTCCTCTGTTGAGAATTCTCTGTTTAGATCTGTACCCCATTTGTTAATTGGATCATTTAGTTGGTTGAAGTCTAGTTTCATGAGTTTCTTATATATTTTGGAATCAGCTCTCTGTCAGATGTGGAGGTGGTGAAAATCTTTTCCCAATCTGTGGGCTGCTGTTTTGTCCTATTGACAGTGTCCTTTGCCTTACAGACGTTTCTCAATTTCAGGATGTCTCATTTATTAATTGATGAGCTCAGTGTCTGTGCTACTAGTATTCTGTTCCTGGAAGTTGTTGACTGTGCCAATGTGTTCAAGGCTATTTCATACTTTCTCTTCTATCAGATTCAGTGTCTCTGGTTTTATGTTAAGGTTTGAAGATTTTAATAGGAAAAATCTTCTTACCAAACCCAAACATCATGTCAGATACTATTGTCTTTAACGTTTGGTTTATTTCTTGTAGTTATTTATTTTCAAGGTTTATTTCCTTCTGAGCAACTTACATTTTATATACACAAAATTAATTTGACATTCTCCCTCTCCAGTTCACTGTTGAGAACACTTAATTAACAATCTCAGTGAAGTCAAGTAAGTATGCAAATAAATTATTTGATCTCTTCTCATTTCCCAAAAAGTATCTGAGTCCAGGAGAGAAATGAATCAGAAAATTTTCAGAACAAAATTTCTCCTTTTGAATAAGAAGGTGTTTACTTGGTGTTTCCTTTTTATAAGCCCTGCCCTTGGCAGTAATTCTTCCAAAAGATACCCTTTCTTTAATGAACTCAGTGTCACAACTGCTACACAGGTATACCATGCTTCCTTTCTTCATTGTGTCCCATAGACAAACATGATTAATGTGCTTCTCCAATATCAGTGACTCACGGTGCAAACATGTCACTATGCCCTCAACCTCCAGCTATAGGATGATTCTCTGTGTCCATGTTCCTAACAATCTTTGGCTGGATGCAATCTATCCCTGCTACACACTTATTATCATGTCACTTCACATTGAAATGGGACATGCAAGCAGCTAAACAGTTTGTAAAGGAGTTCATGTACTTTGCCTTATAAAATTAACCCACTTTCCTACTTTAAAAGAGTGTCATTCTTCCTGCCTAGTCTAACCATAAATATTCAAACGATGATTGTCTTTAAAATATTCAAGCTTTCATAAAGAAAGATCACTAATTACAAAGCATATTCTGAAAATAGACACACTAAAATATGGACAACTCTAAGTGACTAAATCAGGACTAATACTAGACCAAGCATTGCAGAATGCATCCTATCAGTGGGTTTAATTTGATAATGTAAATGTTTTCAAAGCAGTTTTAGTATAAATTTTTCCAGACAGGCATGAGCTCTCCAAATTGCCATGTCATGACTCTCTATAGCTAGCCAACAATTTTACACATCTTCATTATCCAGCTGGTACAAAAGGACATTGAAGTTTCCACCACCTAATTTATAAAACTTTAGAAGTTTTAGGTAAAATGAAAGCGGAAATCCAAAGGAACTTACAAATGCATTGCCCAACACTTCAGCCGTGAAGCAGAGACACGATTTGCTCAACACTAAACGTTGCATTAGTGGCAGAGCAGCAGAGGAATTGGAATGCTTGCTCCTAATGGCACTGTTTCATTACAACACTCTGTCTTTTTAGCTTCTAGTTCAAGCACCAGATTTACTCTTTATGTACCTTGGGTTTAAAAGGACTGGGGCTTAAGTCCTGTGAAGTGGTGCAACACTGAGGCTGAAAACAGACCTAAAGAGATCATTAATGTTTGTTAAGTAAATGGATAACACATAGTCTGAAGTGGTATGGAAAGTAAGTAGATTGATATTAATTGACTTAGTAATGTGCCAAGCCTGATATGTGTATGTGCATATATATGTGTGTGTGAGTGTGTGAACATATAACATAGCATTTAATCTGTCCCAAATGTGCAGGTAAGACATCATTAATCTTACTTACTTCCTTACTTACTATTTTCATCCCCATTTTCTAGATAAGAAAATGAAGCACAGAGATTTTGAAATTTGCTCAGCAACATAAGTAAAGGTTAGATAGAAACCAAAGGAAACTAATTACACTAAACCAATACATAGACTAAGGTAGTGGACCTCCAACTGATTTCCCAATAAACAGCAGCCGCTCAATATCACCAGAAGTGCTACAAATATCATTCTTTGGGACCCTCTCAATAAAGATCTGTGACAGTGATTGTATCTTAACAGCCAATCACAGAATTCCAGAGAATCCTAAAATTTTAGACCCACTGAACTAAGAAATGACACCACAATTTTTATTACTTAATTTGTTTTTTGAGACCATAAATACATCACTTCCTACTTCCTTTTCCTCCATTGAAACCCACCTATATACCCTTCCATGCTCTCTTTCTAATTCATGACCTCTTTTCTCATTAACTCTTATTACATATGTGTGTGTGTGTGTGTGTGTGTGTGTATCTGTGAAAGAGAGACAGAGAGAGAGTATCTATGTGTGTGTGTGTTCCTAAATACATACTTACAACCTGCTCAGCATAATGTTACTTGAATGTATGTCTTCAGGGCTGACATTTGGTGTTGGATAAACTATTTCTTCTGCTCTCGGCCTCACTTTCATATGTTAGTGATCTCAGGCTCACCTTTTTATAAATATACTTCTAGAACTTTTCTAAGCATGTATAATCTTTTCAAGCTCTACTGTTTTGTAGTATATTTTTCCTCTAGCCAGCTGGTCATGAACATTTTTCATATGCTAATACCATTTTAGGAAACTATAGCTTTCAATAGTAACTTAAGTACACACATGATTTGCTAGAAAAATATCCCCATGGCATCAAGAACCACGAAGCATCTGAGACTTTACCCTATATGTAACTCTACAAGTTAGCATGTTACCAACTGTATATAGTGACAGAAGTCCCAAGGCTCCTGGGTCAGAGGAAAACAAGACTCTATCACTTGGAGTACTACAAGCAAAAGAACAACTGCATGTTTCCATTGGTCGCCTTGTCCCAAAGATCCAAAGCATTTTACCATAGGCCCAGTGCACACATAAATACAAGAGGGTTTCCTTACAGAACAAAAGCCTAGGACCAAAAATCCGGGACTTTCCGAGATGCAACCACCACGGTAACCATGGTAACAGCACACAAGCCCATCCCCTTCTCTCCAGAAGTATGCATTATTACCTGGTAATCTGGTCACCTTGATCTGCCCAAATGCCTATATGACTACCTACAGACACTTTACTCACTGTTAAAAATACGCAAGCCTTGCAATCTGATGTAGTTTAGAAGAACAGAGAAGAATGCTTTAGAGCTCAGGCCCATAAGGAACCAACAATTGTCCCACATTTAAAGTATTCACTTCTTTTATTCTCTTGAGTAATGCCACACCTACTAAATTTCTTGATATTTACTTAGGAAAAATTTTTGGAAATAGAATTGCACGCTCAAAAGTCTCTCCTTTGACCCACAATATGGCTCAGTAGGTAAAGGTTCTTTTAGCCAAACTTCAGAACCTGAGTTTTCTGTTCCCAGGACCCATGTGGTTGAGGCAGAGAATCAACTCCCACAAGTTGTCCTCTAATCTCCACACCATAGAAGGTATACACACACACACACACACACACACACACACACACACACAAATACAGGTCATTTTTAAAAATACAAGAAGTCTCTCTTTTTATGGATTTACAAATATTTCACTTAAAAGCTTCAATGATTTTATAGATGTAATGATTTTCTCATTCCTATCAACTAAACAAGGTCACTGCGTGTCATTACATTAGTGCCTCTGTAGGGAACTTAAGACGAGATTTAAAATTGTGTGTGTTTATGTGTGTAGATCATGAAACTGGGAATTGGATCATGACAGGAGAGGAAGAGAGACTAAGGGAGTTGGGTGATAGAGTTAGCAATGGAATACATGCAAGAAGAAAACAGAAGAGGGGGAAAGAGCTAGAGATGACAAGAGGTACAATGGAAAGCAGGGGGAGAGGAGTAACAACAAAGTATGACAACACAATCATATAGAAATGTGAAGATGCCGTGAGGAACTCCATTGTACACTAATAAAAAAGCTTGAATCTCAAGATTGTATTTTAGGGGGCTGGAGAGTTGGCTCAGCCAATAAGAGCACTTGACGCACCTGCATCTGGTGACTCACAACGTCCTGGGACTCAACCTTTAGGGGATCTGATTCTCTCTTCTGGCCTCCATGGGCCATGTATGCAAGTGATGATCATACAAACATGCAGGCAGACAGTCATTCAAAATTTGTATGTAGCAATCTCTTCTCCACTGTAATTATTCTAAAAACATCTCTTGAGAATATTTGGGCTTTTGTGATATTCTCCGCGACATCTGCTCCTGGTTACCTTTGTCCTATGATATTAGTCTGTTACTGTAGTAGAACCATAAGTGTCTAACAGGATTACACAGAGCAGCGAAGTGCTATTCTGAGTAAAAAACCTAAAGAATTTCCACCAGCTGTGCCCTCCTCCTGGGTTTTTCTGGGCTTTTATAACTACCCTTAATAGATGCTATGGCTGACAACAGTGCCATCCCAGTATCAACCACACCCAACCAAAAACTTCACTGAAATACAAATAAGCTCCAGTTTAAGAAAGTATTTTTTAGATCTCACACTATGCCAGTAATTCTAACAGGGTCTAAGTAACCTTTACATTCTTTTTCAGAATGAATGTATGGATTATAAAAACCTGTATTTTTATAAACCAGAATACAATGGTAGAAATATTGATGACTTTCAGCCTTCATTCAAGACCAGTGGAATCTTGAGACTACATTGGCCCTAACATAACTTCACGTGATGTTTAGCTACAAGCAATGAATCTTGATTATTGCTGTTAACTATAAACAATATCTGCCTATTACAGTTAGAATGTAAATGAGTAAATAAGTGTTTAGTAAACATTATTAGTGACATTTGTTTTCTCATTAGTGGTTCTTAAAGCTTGGTTTTTTTTTAAGTCCTAAATTAAAATTACTGAAGATTTATAAAATCAAGTTCTTTCTGTTATTCAACATAATGTGCAATTTGTTGGGTCCATTAAAAACCCAGAAAGAGTTTCATTGAGTTACCCAGGCCAAGGTTGGTCTTAGGTCATCTAGCATTTATGTTATATTAATCACGATTCATTATGTATTCTCCTGAAGACTGTGTCATTATCATAGTTTTCTCCTGGGATGATTTTATGTCTCTTGTTCCTAAAAACCCTTTACAGGTTAATAATAACAATTGAAGTAGTTCATCATTTGTATTTTGCTTATAGTTTTTAATATATAAGGGCTTCAAATTTTATATAGAAAATTTAATTGACCTTATTCTTTTATGTAGATTGCTTTTGTCTATATGCTTAGAGATACTTCTTCTATTATTGGACAAATAATCACCTTTATGATCCTCTGACCTATTGGAGGACTTTTAGAGACAGAATCTTACTCTGTAGCTTAGGCTGGCCTTGAACTCATGATCCGCTTGCCTCTGGATCACCACTAACAATATCATAGATATGTCCCACCATGCTGAGTGCTTCTTCTGTTCTATTTTTTTCATTTAAAATTTCACAAATAAATTAATTTCATCCTTCCCTGAATATATTCTAATCATCTCAAAGGCAAAAAAAAATGTTACTTCCACTCCAACTTTCTTTTTCTTACAGCATTTCTTTAGATATTTTATGCTTACTAAAAGAAAAAAGTGATTTCACATATATGTATGAATGCATGACATGTATGTAACAGATGCTAACCTGTCACACTATTATATTTAAAATTCAAGGAAATAAAAAGTTATTAAAGAGAACTATAATCCCCTCTGTCCATCCTGTTCATCCCCATCATAACCTAGAAGTAGTTAATATTCTAGAGCTGGTATGTAACTATAAGCTGTAATTCAATATGTATGTGTATTCATATAGTCTAGGAAGCATTAAGCAATTTGCATTTTGTTTCTCACCATCCTGCTTTTTAGGTGTATCTATTCTGAAATATTGTTTCACAAACAATCAGTTTTTCCATTACCTACTCTGCAGAGACTATATGAACCATCTCACAGTACATAAACATCACACTGTCACTAAAACTCCAATAGGTGTTAGCCAAAGTTAATTTTTGAAGCTATAGTAAGTTACATCATTTTTATCAAACTTATATGAGTCCTAAGTACTTGTCATGTTATGTGGATTGAACATCAAGTTTCCTCTTCCAGGAGATGCCTTTTCATATACAGTGCCCTCCATTTTTTTGTGAGATTTACACAAACAGGAAGTCAACCAAGTTGTTATTGAGAGCTATGAGTTAAATGTAGACTATTTTACCTAGAGAACAAAGACTCCTCCCAAGAGGAGAGCATTGAAGGCATTCAGTTGTGCACTCTGGCACTAAACTACAGTTTTGGAAATGGTAATCGATAGTAACTGCAGTAGCATGCAGACCACAGGAATATCCATATTCTATATATCTTGCATATGTCAGGCACTCTGATTTATCATGCCTTGCTTCATTTTTGCAAATCCAGTTCACGAGATACCAGAACTCATATTTTTAACAAGGCATTCTCTATATTGAACCTAAGTATGTAAAGAAGCTCATATAGAACTCAGACTAGAAAAAAAATGTCACCACCAAGCAGATATCTATAGACCTGAACAGAGCCAATCTTAGATAGTGACATCATATGTCAATGAAAGATGATAGACCAGAAGAATAATGCAATTTGCAATTTCCTTGGATATATAATTGATAGCAGCCTTTGGTCTAAGAAAGCCAAGCCACTTGAACAACCTGGGATGACATGGAAGAATACACACAGCAATAGGAGATAGAGGACTTGCTGCTGTCAAGGACACATTGTTGCTTGAATGATTAATTGGCAAAATAAAGATGTGATATATTGCTTCTCCTTGCAAGTGAAATGAATCACATTGTATATACAAATCTAATCTATAATGTATATTCATGTACATTAGTGGATTGTGAATTTATAACTGCTTTAGAAAGAAAGTTAGAGATGTTTGGAACACAGCCATAGCCTCTTTGAGTTGATGAAACAAATTATTACTACACTTTGCCACGGTACAATACAGGAAATACATGAGACACCTTGAAAACTGGAAAGAATATATTTTAGGGAAGGTCCACTACGATATTTTTCAAAGTTTTTTACATTAGGGCATCACTTCTAATTACGCACTAATTGGTGACATATAGAATAGTGTTAACTCTAGCCTGCACTCTTTTTCACTCATAATTTATACAGTACCTGGTATTTTCAATTTTAGACCAACTTGCTGCTGCTTTTCTTCAAAAGAGAATGCTGGCTTAGAATAAGCTTTATGGTTCTATTCATAAGCTCTATCCATCCTTATATCAATAGCAACTACTCAATTATAGTATTTCATCTTAGAGAACAAGCTACTGCTTTGCATAAATCAGCTGCTGCTGCTAATTTTGCAAGTGCACTTCAGTGAATTCTCATCTATACTCTTGTCAGATTCCCACTTTTTTTTTAAATGTACTCCTTAAATCCTTAGGACTGACTGACTGGGATCTTTGAGATCCTCTTGTCCAATTTTAATGGTAAGAAAATTGTCACTCAGAACAGATGAAGAACTTGTTCAGGATTTTGTCATTTGTTAGTGTCAAGCCTAGGGCAATGAAGCCAGTCTTTGGATTATTGTTTCCAAGAGCTCTTCCCATGATGTGTTAGATTTCTTTGGAAACCCTTACCAAGAATGAAGAAGAGTATATCTCTCTGGCTTACTCCTCCTCAGTTGAAATATATGTATATATTTGTCTTAGCTCTTTAACTCTTTAATATAGCCTCACCTTCCTCCCCCAGTGCTGTGGACAGTGATTCTGATACCAGGTTTCAGGAAAGAACCTAGCATTGTACCCTGAAAGGATCACTCTAGTAAGAATATTTTCTATACATGAATAAATAATAATTTATCATTTCATTAAACAGTCACTAGAATGATACTTTTTTGGGTATCATAAAACCTTAGAATTTTGATTAACAATTACTTATAACTGAACCACAAGCAATGTCTTGGTCAACAACAAATCACATGCACAGTGGCAGTCCCAAATGATTATAATTAGTTGAGAAATTTCTAATCTAGTGACATAATACTGTCATAATGACATAGTCAAGTCTGCATGCTTGTGATGATATTTGTATTTATGGATGGTGCTCATGGAAAAGTATTCACCGCACTATCAGTCACGTAAAAGCATAACTAACACATACAGTTATATATAGTGTATAATATTGATAATGATAGTAAAATACTATATTTGTTTTTCTATTTACTATTTTTAAAAGTTTGTCATGTAAAGTCACCAGATGCCTCATACATCTCCTGCTTCCAACATCAAGAGCCTACATCAAGGGATTGACCTATACCCTCTAGGGCTGTGATGGTCTCACACAATGATGAAATCATGGAAGAGTGCATTTGTCAGAATGTGTCAACATTGTGAAGTGACAACTGGCTCTAATTAAAAATCATTGTCCTATTTCAAGCTTAATTTTGAATGTATAAATTTACCTTAGATATATTCTAATACATAATATATGTTTATTACAATAAACCTCCCAATGACTTACATTAACACTTAAGACAACTGTTTTATTATGTTCCAATGTTTCTTCTCTTTCAGTGCACCAGACAGTTGCACTAAACTAACAACTAGCTTACGGGAATGGGTGATGATCAATCAGACTTATTGAAGGGATATCTTATCTATTACCGTGATACTCTGCGTCTTCTTTTCTGGTTTTCTTCTTCATTTTGTTAAAGGGAATCCTATGTTAACTTTTTCACAGAGTCAACTTTCCATGTCTAAAACTGTCTTTATTTTGTCTGTCTCATGAGGAATCTAGGACTCGAGTTTTTCAGAATTTTAAAGATGGCTCCATATTTCCTGACATTCGTTGTTAAGACATCACCAATGCCAATCTTATCTTCCTCAGTATGGATAACTTCCTTTTATTTCCTGGAAAAGCACACAGTTTTCTTTTACTTCCTCCTAAGATTTGATAAGTTGACCCTGATAACTTTAGTTCCTTTTCGCAGTATTGGTGCTCCGTATTCTGAGGCTTTTTAATCAAAAGACTATGTTCGCCTAGATCAGAAAGAGAGATGGTCTTCTGTTACTGCTTTGATTGTACCACTCCTTTTGCTCACTATACTTTCTCTTTATCTGTTTGACCAGGTAAGATAATGGGGTTTATGTATGTATGGCATGGCTTAGGAGGACCTGTACTTTAATATTCTAAATGGCATCTTTTTAAAATTTTTTGTATGTGTGTGTGCAAGCATGTGTGTGTGTGTGTATGTCTCTCTCTCTCTCTCTCTCTCTCTCTCTCTCTCTCT
>CABHPH010153025.1:0-40280 GCA_902168325.1 Peromyscus nudipes | reverse complement strand
CTCTCTCTCTCTCTCTCTCTCTCTCTCTCTCTCTCTCTCTCTCTCTAATGTCCAGCTGAGCAAAGCACTGATCTGGAGTCATTTTACTGTTACATTCTTTTACTACTACAACAGTAGTATTGGTTTTTACCCTAGGTCCCTGGGCTATCTAGTCTCGGGTTCTTTACAACCTATCAGTGTCAGGAGCATCATTTCATGGAATGGATCTTTGGTCAAATAAGATATTGGTAGGTTATTTCCACAAGCTTTGTGACACTATTGCACTAGCACATCTTGAAGAAAGGACACCATTATAGACTAGAGGGTTTGTAGCTGGGTTGATGTTTACCTCGCTCCTTTGGCAGCATTCAGTGTACCTTCCTGTACCAAAGACACTAGCTCTACTTCTCCATGTTCAATAAGCTGTGTTTGTGTTGTCTTCAGCAAAGAGGTCTCGCCATCTATTTGTGGAGAGGAGCCTATAGACTTGGCAACAGCCTGGGTTGTTTGGGGATTCCTATGGGACCTATCTGGCTAACAATTCAATTAGATGCAACCCATTCTCAGTACTGGAAGCTTCATTTGGTGACAAGGGATAGCCAGTTAAGGCTCTGTCTCCCTGATTGTTTGGCAATTTTTTTTAGATCACATTCATTTATGTATATATTTTAGGAAATTCAACTGTATTAGGCTTCCATACTGCCCCTCAGTTGGTCCCTAATTTTAGCTGTCTCACCCCATATTCCCTCCTTAGTCCCCCTCTCATCTCTCCTTCCCTACTTGATTCTCCCATTCCAGTCTGCCCTGCCTCCATATCCATCCATAACTATCTAATCTATTTCCCTTTTCTAGGGAGATCTATGTGCCTCACCTAGTTCCTTATTCTATACCTGACCTTTGTGGTTCTACAGATTGTAGCTTGGTTATTGTTGACTTAACAACTAATATTCCATGTAAGTGAATGCATACCATATTTGTCTTTCTGGGTCTGGATTACCTCATTCAGAATGATTTTTTTTCCTAGTTCTATTCATTTACTTGCAAATTTCATTTGTTTAATGGCTGAGTAATACTCCATTGTAAAATGTATCACATTTTCTTTATCCATTCTTCTACTGAGGGATTTCTTGGTTGTTTCACCTTTTTGGCTATTGAGTAGAGCACCAATAAACACAGTTGAGCAAGTGTTTCTGTGGTAGGATGAATTGTTTTGGTATATGCTCAAGAGTGGTATAACTAGATCTTGAGGTAGATTGATTCCCATCTCCCCTAGGAACTGAGACACTGATTTCCATAGTGGCTGTACAATTTGCACTCCCAATAGTAATAGATAAGAGGTCCCCTCACTCCACATCTGTTGTGGGATGGTCTGTATGTCAAACATGTTGCTTATTGGTCAATAAATAAAACATTGATTGGTCAGTGGTCAGGCAGGAAGAAGTATAGGCGGGACAAGGAGGAGAGAATTCTGGGAAGTGGAAGGCTGAGCCTGAGACACTGCCAGCCACCGCAATGACAAACAGCATGTGAAGATGCCGGTAAGCCACAAGCCATGTGGCAAGGTATAGATTTACAGAAATGGATTAATTTAAGATGTAAGAACTAGATAGCTAGAAGCCTGAGCCATTAGCCAAACAGTTTAAACAATATAAGTCTCTGTGTTTACTTGGTTGGGTCTGAGCGGCTGTGGGACTGGCAGGTGAGAGAGATTTGTCCTGACTGTGGGCCAGGCAGGAAAACTCAAGCTACACACATCCTTGACAGTATGAAGTGTCCCTTGTTTTATTGATCTTAGCCATTCTGATAGTTGTAAGATGAAATCTCAAAGTAGTTTTGGTTTGCATATTTCCCTAGTGATTAAGGATGTTGAACATTTAAAGAAATGTTTCTCAGCCATTTGAGTTTCCTCTTGTGCCCCATATTTTAATTGGGTTATTTATTTTCTTGATATAATTTTTTTTAGTTCTTTATATATTTTGGATATTAGTCCTCTATCAGATGTATAGTTGTTAAAAATCTTTTCCCATTCTGTAGGCTGTCATTTTGTTCAAATGACCTTGTCCTTTGCCTTACAGAAGCATTTCCGTTTCAAGAGTCCCATTTATTATTTGTTGATCTTAGTGCCTGTACTATTGATATTTTGTTCAGGAAGTTGTCTCCTGTGCCAATGCATTCAAAGCTATTCCAAACTTCTTCTTCTATCAGGTTCAGTGTGTTGGGTTTTGTTTTTAAGGTCTTTGATCCACCTGGACTTGAGTTTTGTGCGTAATAAGTAGCCATTAGGATTATTGTACATGCAACCATACAGTTTGGCCAGCACCATTTACTGAAGATGCTGTCATTTTTACATTGTGTAGCACTAGTTTCTTTATCAAAAATCAGTGTACACAGGTATCTTCACCTGGGTCACTCTGGGTCTTCAATTCAATTCCATTAATCAGCTGTGTCAGTACCATGCAGTTTTTATTACTATAGCTCTGTGGTACAATTTGAGGTTGGGATGGTAATACCTCTAGCAGTTCTTTGATTGTTCAGGATTGTTTTAGCAATCCTGGGTTTTGTGTGTTTTCATGTGAAGCTGAAGATTGTCCTTTCAAGATCTATGAAGAATTGTGTATGTATTTTGATGGGATTGCATGGAATCTGTAAGTTGCTTTTTGTAGGACCATTTTTACTATGTCAATCCTATTGATCCATGAGCATAGGAAATCTTCCCATCTTCTGATAGCTTCTTTAATTTCTTTCTTCAGAGATTTGAAGATTTTACTATACAAGTCTTTCATTTGCTTGGTTAGAGTTACCTACAGATGTTTTATATTATTTGAGGCTGTTGTGAAGAGTGTTGCTTTGTTGATTTCTTTCTTAGTCCATTTGTCATTTGTGTATAGGAAGGCTACTGATTTTTATGAGTTAGTTTTGTTTCCAGCTACTTTGCTGAAAGTGTTTATCAACTACAGGAGCTTCCTGGTAGAATTTCTAGGTTCACTTATGTATACTAACATATAATTCGCAAAGATGTTTGACTTCTTCCTAATTTGTATAACTTTGATATCCTAAGGTTGTCTTATTGCTGAAGCTAAGACTTCAAGTACTATATTCAATAGGTACAGAAAGAGTGGATAACCTTGTTGTGTTTCTGATTTTAGTGGAATTTCTTTGAGTTTCCATTTATTTGTATGTAGCCTATGGAATAGCTATAAACTGCCTTCATTATGTTGAAGTATGTCCCTTATATTCCTAACCTTTCCAGGGCTTCTTATCATGAAGGGGTGCTGGATTTTGTCACAGGCCTTTTCTGCATCTAATGAGATGACCTTGTAGTTTCATTTTTCAAGTTGTTTATATGTGAATTACATTAATTAATTTATGTAGAATGAACTATCCCTGCATCTCTGGGATATGCCCACTTGATCACAGTAGATGACCTTTTTGATGTGTTCTTTGACCCAGTTTACAAGTATTTTATTGAAAATTTTTGCATTTACGTTCCCAAGTTAAATTGATCTGTAATTCTCTTTGTTTGGTCTTCATGTGGTTTGAGTATCGGGGTAACTGTGGCTTTGTAAAACATGGGCAATGTTTCTTCTGTGTCCATTTTGTGCAATAATTTGAGAAGTATTGGTCTTAGCTCTTTTTTGAAAGTCTGGTATAATTCTACACTAAAACCATCTGGCCTTAGGCTTTTATTTTTTCAGAGGCTTTTAATTACTGCTTTTATTTCACTAAGGATTGTAGGTCTGTCTAAATTGCTTATCTGATCTCAATTTAACTTTGGTAAGTGGTATATATTGAGAAAATTATCCACTTCTTATAGATTTTCCAATTTGTTGGAGTACATGTTTTTGAGGTATGTTCTTATAATTCTCTGGATTTCCTTAGTGTCTGTTGTTATATTCCTCATTTCATCTCTAATTTTGTTAATTTAGATCTTTTATATGTCCTTTAGTTAGTTTGCATAAGGCTTGGTCAATCTTATCTTCTCAAAGAACCAACTCTTTGTTTCATTGATTCTTTATATATATTTTTTTATATCAGCCCTGAGTTTGATTATTTTTTTACCTCTACTCCTTTGGGGTGTAGTTTTATTTTTCATTCCAGAACTCTCAGATGTGTTAAGTCACTAGTATGAGATCTCTACATTATTTTCTGTTTGTTTTATGTAGGCATTTAGTACTATGAACTTGCCTCTTATAACTGCCTTCATTGTGTCCCATAAGTTTAGGTATGTTGTGTATTTATTTTCATTCAGTTATAGAAAGTCTTTCATTCTTTCTTGATTTCTGTCTTGATCCACTTTTTATTCAGTAGTGATTAATCAGTTTCCATGAATTTGTAAACTTTCTGTTATTTCTTTTGTTGTTGATATCCAGTTTTAATCCATGTTGGTAAGACAGGATGCTATTTCAATTTTTCTTTTATATCTGTTGAGACTTGCTTTGTGTCAGAGTATGTAGTCAATATTAGAAAGAGTTCATTGAGCTGCTGAGAATGTATATTCTTCTGTAATGTTCTTCTGTAAATATATTAGGTCCATTTGGTTTATGACATCAGTTAGCCCCAGCATGTCTGTTTTTGTCTGGTAGACCTATCTATTGGCAAGAGTGAGGTACTGAAGTCTCCCACTATCAGTCTAGGGTCAATATGTGATTTAAGCTGTAGTAGTGTTTCTTTTATGAACTTGGGTGCTCCTATGTTTGGTACATAGATGTTACAAATTGCAATGTCCTCTTGGTAGATTTTTTCCTTTGACAAATATACAGTGTCATTCCCTATCTCTTCTGATTAGTTCTGTAGCACTGGAATGATTGACAGTGTCTTGCTACATTGACCATACAGGCCTCAAACTCCCAAACTCCTATGCTATGTACTCCTCCAGGCCTAGACAACCTACTAACTAAAACCACATACACACACACACACACACACACACACACACACACACACACACACACTATGCCTGGCCACTTCAAAACTTTTTCAATTTTCTTTCCTAGTATCTTTTAAAATGCCTGTCGCTACCATTACCATATGATATGAGTGACTTCCTTCTCAAGATTTCCAGCAGAACTCAGTAGCCTTGCCTTTGTACTTAATAAAGCAACAATTGTGACCCAAAGACAGCCTTTATTGGTGTGTATTAATGTTAATCTCATTAACACTGCTCCTTCATAAGGACAAGTTCATATTATAATTGTTATAATCAAAGTTGTTTCATTGTTGCTTAGCAGAGCCTTTGAAAATATATGTTTAATGCTTGCTGTATCTCACAAATATGAATGTTCACTTAGAAACCCATTTTTTCTATGTTGTCTTAAATTCAATTCATGCTCCAGTCTTTCCCACTAAGTTCAATCCTCCCACCCAATTCCTTAGAATCCTATTGGTCTCTTTTCCTGAAAGCCCGCTGTTCTTGGTCAAGCCTCATATTTTCATACATAGAGAAAATATTCAAGAGTATGTCAGTATGTATTTTGTCACCAATTAAGTACATTCACAAAAATGAGGTATTAACATCATTAACTGCAATTTGTGCTCATCAAAAACTTTAAATCTGTTGTTGTGAGCTTTCTTAGTCAGTAATCTCTTAGTCCACAGATGACAATACACCACCATTGCCACCACCCTGGAATAACCTGGGGTTTGTTTTGCAGTGTTGTCAAACTGTCACCAGCTGTAACAAAGCACACCAGAAAAAAAATCAATAGCAGTTCTATAGCTGAAACCTCAACACACTTCCTGGAAAATGTTTTCAGTTACAAAGATAAACAGTTCAATGGGATTATCTCTATCTTTCCTTTAAACCCCAGTGAAAAACACCTAGGGAAAAAGCATTTGTTGGGATAAACTTTTATCCAAACCTTCAAGAGCACATCTAACAATGTGGCACTTCTTTGGTACCATACTGAACTATATAAAACATCACTGTTCATTCCTTCTCTTCCATGAAAACCACTGGCTCTGGAAAGTCACATATACCCCTCTAATTACAGGTCTTGTTGAGGAATCTGAGATTACAGGACTTGGTCATTTATGCTTTTAATAGTATTTTATTAATTTTTTGAGAATTTCATCTACTGTATTCTCATCATATTCACCCCTAAAATCTCTTACATCCACCCATTCTCATACCACCCCCAACTTGGTGTCCTTTTAAAAATAAATATCCAACCACTCCAATTTGTGCCGTCCACATACTTGAGTGTGGAGCTATCCACTGGATCGAGGTTGAACTACCAAGAGCCAAACTCCTGAAGAAAACTCCAGAAACTATCAACTGTCCAAAGCCCCTCAGTTAGGTTTGTAGTCTGATAAGCCTCTTCCCACAATGCTTAGTTTTTGAAAGAGGCATTAAAAAGACAATTACTTTTGCTCACATCTACCTTATGTGTCTACATTCATTCTTTGTCAATATGTAGTCGCATTTATAGTAGAATCCTATGAAGATGCTAATGCAAGAAAGCAAAATGTCTGCATTCCTACAATCTCACCTACATGACATATTTAGATTACAGTAAATGTATACTACACTCATTACTCTATAAGCAGGACGCATGATCATACCTTCTACAGCAGGGCACCATGCTTTGTGTCATCTTAGTGGGATTACTTTGTTGTGTGTCTATATACAGTTTCAAAACAACAGGCTTCTATGAAGCTATGCGGCTTCTTATGAATGGACTGAGGAAATACAAAGCTTCATTTACCCACAAGGCTGGAGTGAGGATCAGGCAGACCGGTACAGGTTAACTCCCTGAGGTTTGAAACACCCAAAACTGACCTGGCTGCCACTCTGAACCCTTCCCTTCCCCATGTTTAATAACACGTTCCTGGGTGGGGACTGACACGTGTCGTTGTTCTTTGTGTTCCCGGCAGTGCTGGTGCTGCTCATCCTGTCCATGAGGCGGCACCGGAAACAGCCCTACATCATCGACGATGACGAGAACATCCACGAGAACATTGTGCGCTACGACGATGAGGGGGGCGGCGAGGAGGACACGGAGGCCTTCGACATCGCGGCCATGTGGAACCCGCGCGAGGCGCAGGCGGGCGCCGCCCCCAAGACGCGGCAGGACATGCTCCCCGAGATCGAGAGCCTCTCCCGCTACGTGCCTCAGACGTGCGCGGTCAGCAGCACGGTGCACAGCTACGTGCTGGCCAAGCTCTACGAGGCCGACATGGACCTGTGGGCCCCGCCCTTCGACTCCCTGCAGACCTACATGTTTGAGGGGGACGGCTCTGTGGCTGGCTCGCTCAGCTCCCTGCAGTCGGCCACCTCGGACTCGGAGCAGAGCTTCGACTTCCTCACAGACTGGGGGCCCCGCTTCCGGAAACTCGCAGAACTCTACGGGGCGTCGGAGGGGCCTGCGCCCGTGTGGTGACGGAAGCCCGGAGGCAAACGCGCATCCAAATGCAGACGTTCTCAAAGGCTGCTTCTCGTGCACGAGGTGTGGCCACCCCAGGAGCAATATTGTGCTGGTCGGTGAGGATGGGAGTGAGTGACCTAGCAGAGCTCTCTCTGGATCAGCTTTACTTGGTTAGACTAAGTTAAATAATCAGAAGGAAACCCAGGAAGAAGAGGGTAGAATCTCCAGTTACATTTTTCAATATTTTTTTTTCCTGACACAGTATTCAAAGGCTTGAAGTATTATAAACAAAGCTTGGGTTTTTTGTTTTTTTTGTTTTGTTTTTTTTGGGGTTTTTTTTTTTTTTTTGGTTTTTTTATTGTTTTGGTTTTTTCGTTTTTTGGGTTTTTTTGGTTTTTTTGGTTTTTTTTTTTAACGTATTCACCAAGGCCTTTGACATTTTGCCACCACAAAAAGTACAGAGATTGCAGTTGAAGGCAGGGAACAAGTCCTACTCTAGAATCTATTTAATCTTTATTCTCCATTTCAGATTGTTTTTCCGGATCATGAAATCAACACACACACACACACACACACACACACCACTGAAAAATTATTCCTCAGTGAAATTGTCCTACTTGTTCTAAGATGGATAGTATTTCATTTAACCCTTTTGAGACAAGGTTAAGACTGGGCCTTGCATGGGGGATGGGTGGGAAGGGTAGGGGAAGGAAGAGACATTGACTTGTGCTCAAGTTCGACAGCTGAACTAAGAGTTGGCATTACAGCTACTCCAGTGTCAATGAGTCAGAGTGCACTGTTCTCCTCTCAGCTCTTTATGCCCCTGCAAAAGTCAGAATGAAACTGGAAAAGCTGCCTCTTTTGCACTGTAGATGTCTCTTCCAGGTGCCAAATGTGGAGATTAGATGCAACAAACGAAAGCCAAATAAAAAGAAGTATCTGATAAAAGCATGGGTTAGAAGGCTTTCCTAATCTGTGTAAGGTCAATCCAAGGGATGTTTACATACTGTAGATAACCTACTTGAACAAAACCAGTATTATAGAAAAGAAATGGATGTAAGAGAATTACATGTAAAAGTTTTGTATATTTGTTAATAATTTTGTTAATAAATATGATGTACTACATCTCAGTACCTTAGCACTTCTTTTAATAAAAGCTAAATAGAAGGAAAGGTGAACTTCACGTTTGTTTCATTGTTGAGATCTATGATCCTGGTTTACCCACAGGTTACCCAGATTGGGACTGATTCATAACACAGAAGCAGTGTCAGAGAAGCATGAGGTTATGCATTCTGCTTTGATTGCTGACCAGATTAATGATATGGTTCAAACAGTTAATGTTTTAATGACAATTTCATTATTATATCTGAAAAAGGCCAAAAGACTATTTAATATTAATGACACAATCATGAATTTTGCTTGTATTTTTAATTTTGTGAGAGGTCATATAACAGCAGAGGTAAGATATTGTGTTATTTTCAATTTTTATTTCACTGCCAAATCGAATACAAATCAGTTTATTCACTGTAGAAGAGCTCACATGGGATAAAATATGGGAGGGGGCATATTTTATTCATCTTTTTTCCCTACAGTAGTTAAAATAAGTAGTGTATAATATATACCTAACTGTATCCTTTATATACATCAGTTTAACAAGTGCTTAGTTAACATAGTTGGAAAAGACCCCTTTCTTTGACATCATATTACTGAAGAATTGCGACACAGTTATCAGGAAAATTGTGAACAAAACAAAACAGTCTTCTGATAATCTGGATTATAGCAGTGGCTGTCAGATTTTACCATGTATCAGAATCAAATGCAGGACTCATTGAACATTCTCACCCACAGAATTTCTGATGCAGTAAATGTGAAGCTATTTGACATTGTAACAAGTTACCAGGTAGTACTGATGCAGCTGGTACAGGGACCACATTTTGAGAATATCTTGATATACTGCTCTGTTTCTCTGCCCCCCCCCCATTTTCCCTTCCTTTCCTTCTCCTTCCTCACTCCCCCCACTCTCTCTCTCCTGTCTCTTTTCTCTCTGGAAAATTTTATTACCATCCCACTTGAGGCCTACTCTATCACCATAATGCTGTTGGTAATTTCTTCTAATAACAAAAATCATTTTTCAGAAATATAAAAGAATAGTGATCAAAGACTTAAGAAAGCAGATGAGAGTCTTGCAGCCAGTGGGATGTGATTCTCTGCTCATCACATGCTATACTAACAGCCCAAGTCTCATCTGCATCGTTTTGTAAATGAACTTTTACTGCCCATGAAAGGCAAGCAGCTCTCACTGAGCCTCCTTGAAAGTGAAGTGCAACATAAAAATACATTTAACAAAGCAAGAGAATAAAACAGAAACGTACACAAACTAGATTCTCCAGCATACTGATTTTGTGAAGTTGGGCAAATTAACCTCAGTAACATCCTTCCTTTCTTCCATAAGCTCTGAGTATAATATTACAACTATTTCATTTTATGTTGCATGCTTTACAACTGGGCACAGCTGTTACCTTAATCACGGGGAGGGGGGAGGGGGGAGGGGGGGAAGGTATCATGCCCCACATCCTGTAAAGTCAGTCCCCATGATAATGGGCATGAAGTGATTAAGCAATTCCCTGTGTCTTTTAGTTCCTGGGAGGGTGCTTAATAGTGCAATACAGGAAGTTGAAAGAAGCCCACAATAGGAGATTCACTGCAGCTCATATTGTAAACTGAAAGAGATTCCAGCCCTCCAAATGGTTTTGAAAAATCCCTTTCTCCTGCCATAGTGAGCCACCATGCTACTGGGGGCAGGAAAAGACAATAGCTAACCAGCAGGTGGTGTGTTCAGGCTAGGCCAGAGAGCCATAAAACCATTCCATTTCCCTGTTAAGGGTGAGTACAGTAGCCTGTGGATGGCAGACTGAGGGAAGCAGGGCATCTGTATGAGTCAAATGATTTCATACTCAATCTAAAACCACAGTCTGGATGAGAATACAAGCAAAAATTAAAATCACAGCAATTTTTTAATCAAAAAAAGATGTTTCAGCATAGCAGACAACAAAAAGATGAAATGGCTCACACAAGAAAGAATCTTTAAGTTCTGAAAACAGAATCATTAGAAGTAAAAGTCAGGATGAGCACATGGAATAAAGGTTTGTACAGCTCACAAATAATGCACAACTAAACCTTGAGAGCAGAATGCCCACAACATTGAAACAGCACTAGGGCTTTTACTAACAGAAGTCACACTACACAGTAGTTCCCATTATGGATCAGTTCACTACGAAGTCCATTTGCTCTTTCCCAGATAATAATGCATTATAAGTATATGCCAGGATTACAAAACTTTGGTTTGGTTCTTAAGAAGATACTCATCAGATAATAGACCAGTCAGCCTCTTTATTAAACCAATCTGAGTAACAAATTTTCACAGTGTACAAAAGGATTATTCCACAGAATTTCCCCCTTTTTGTCTAATTAAAAAAGGAAGGTTTTAACTTTAACATAGTAAAATTATATACAACCAAACAGTTACCAAGAAAGAATTACAGTTACAATATCCAGTACATTTGTGTTTGGCAAAATCAGAGAAAATATTCTATTATCTATCTTATCTTTGTGAGTCTAAAGTTTCATATCTAATTTACCTTTTTATCATAGCTAAAGAAAATTTTAACTATGACTATTTAGTCTTCAACTCCATCAAAGACCCCAGAAGGGTGAAATGTTACCTAACAACATCTCATTGCCGGGACAGTCACTCAAAGTTCTGCAATGTCGGGGCATCCATGTTTAGCCTACAGGCTTAGTATATCTGACAGACATTTCTGAGAAGCAGGGAATTTTGAAGGACTGTCCTACTTTGTCTTACCAAAGTTTGGCAGTTGCTTTTTTTTTTTTTGCATCCTGCTGGTCCAGTTTGGACAGTATATTGTCAGTGATTGAGGCAAGGGCAGTTTCTTTGCCCAAATGGCTAGCTTTTGCCATAAAGAAAACAAACTCCATGTAGAGTTTCTTCAGTGCCTATCATCTTCTCTGAAGTAGATTGGTGCTGCCAGGAGCAGACATGTCTCACTGTCATGTAAAGCTTTGGGCTATTAAACATATTAAATGCCATATTCTGTAGGTCTTTAAAGTGTTTGAAGATTATCTATGTAAATATATCTGTGTATAACCTTGAAAACATATCTAACATAAATATATGTTTAACTATTATAGCTGACTATTAATCTATATTTTAAATTATACATTACATTTTTAAATGAGTTACATAAGCACAATAACCCAAATAAGAGTAGAAACATACATATAATATAACAACATTAATGTTAAATTTGTATCAGTATACAAAAATCCATACCAATGTAAAATATTTAAGACTAGTAGTTGCTTTTTTGGTTTGAAAGTAGATTCAATAATCTGCCCTTTTATCCTATCATTTCTATATACCCCTCTTTTTCTTTTCAGAAAGACATCCTTGAATCTAATCTCCTTTGTTCAGTTTTTTTCCTGACCATTACCAACAACGACTTGTAACCAACCCCCTTAAATGATAATAAATACCCATAACCCATCTTTTGGGAATGTGGGTATTGTTCTCTAGACAACGTCCTGTTGTTTGGGGGTACTGATAATCTTTGGGGGAAACTTGAGGAAAATCAGGGTAATTGTTAGGTCTTGGCTGGAGTATTCTGTGAGGTTGGATCATTTCAGCCAACAGCCTTGAAACTGTTCTGAATGCTGGATCACCCGGGTCACCCATTTTCATTGGTGTCTGGTCCCCTTGCTCTGAAAACACATAAACTTTCAAAGGTAACATACATATCTGCATTAATACAAGTACAGACTGCATTGTACACAAGTCAGCCAAAGATGATTTTTTTTGTTGTGTGTTTGAGCAGGTAAAATACACATCACATGTCTTGTAGTTCTTCTAGATTTATTTCTTTATGTCTATAGTCAGAATTTCAGGGGGTCTTTTTTTATCAAATATGATCATCTTTAACCTTGAACAAATACAGCCTTTCATTTTTTGTGGAAATAAAAGCAAAACCTCTTCCACAAAGTAGTATATCTTTTGACTTCCATTTTGACATCAAACCATTTTTAAAATATATAGGTTGGTTTAATCTAGCAGCTTTTTATAATCAAATGTGTCTTAGCAGCTGTTGTTTCTTTATCAGCCATCAGAAAAATCTAAAGAAAACACAGAATCCAAAATCGCTGTGTATTTTCCATCTTTATGTAGTTTATTTCTTTGATATTACTTCTCTCTTTTTAAGGACTTTATTATTTTAAAACTATATATACTGTCTATATCTTCTTTGTTTTCTCCCAAGCCTATGTATATTTTTTAAACACAATGTAACCCATTTAGAGTTTTTTTTTTCATCTGAATCTGTCTTTACTGCATATCTTTTCTATCTGCATGAGCAAAACCCCAAACCCATCACAAGTGCGCTATCAGAGCTTGTGCTGGCAGCTCAAGCCCACAGGCAGAGGTTGAAAGATGCCTCTCTGTATGGCAGCTCATGTGAGACACTCCAGGAATGTGTCATGGGGCTTAGCTCATGGCACAATGACAGCTGCCAGGAGATGCATCTCTGTACTGAGGCTGGCATGAGAGACAGGAGATTAGGAAGCTGAGTTTGACTCCTTTTTGTGTATTTAGAACCTTTTTTAAGCTTTCTTGGGTCTTATGTGGATCTTCATTGTTTCATGTTGAGTGCCATTTACAGGCAGACTTTTCTTTCCCTCCCTCCTGTTCCCAAACAACCAACACAGAGACTTAATATTAATTGCAAATGCTCAGACAATAGCTCAGTCTTGTTACTAGCTAATTCTTACATTTTAAATTAACCCATATTTCTTATCTACCCTTTGTCACATGGCTCATGGCTTGTTACCTCATTTTCTACACATCCTGCTTCCTCTGCATCTGATGACATCTCCTGAGCTCCCCCTTCTTCCTTCCAGCATTCTCCTAGTTGGGCTCTCCTGCCTAACCTTATTCTGTTCAGCTGTTGACCAGTCAGTCTCTTTATTAAACTAATCTGAGTGATATATTTTCACAGCATACAAAAGGATTATTTCACAGCAACATTGTTTCTGAGATTTATTGTGGATTAAATTGTACACACATACCTAAGATATGTTCATGTTCTAATCTCCTGTGGTTGTGAACTTTTTTGAAAATAAGAGTTTTATTTATAGAAGCAATCAAATTAAAATAAGGTCACTCTGAATTCAAATAGATTCCACCATCCTGTGCACCTATAAAAAAGTGGGAGATTTGAATACTGAGACAGAGACACAGAGAGAATATATGAGGATAGGGACATATCAGAGTGGTATCTCTTCAAGCCTGTCATGGGGCCACAAGAATATGAAATAGGAGTCCAGCTGTATATAATAAGCTATACCTTGACTGACCAAGGAGTTCTTCAAGAGGGAAGCCATTTATCAAGGAATATTTGGTGTTATTCAGCTTTTAATATATATCAACTGTCTTCTGCTATGAAATTTTTGTGCACTCATATTCTACTAGGCCATATTGCAAACAGAATAAGTTTCTCAGATCTACTGCTGATCTCCTGCAGGGCCTAGGAGACAGGCAGACTGTAGAGGCATAGCTTTGTTTCTTGTGCAAATGAAGCTCAGACCATCCTTTTCCTTCAGGCCTAGTAGCATTGCAGAGCCATTGACTCAGGACAACAGGGATTTTTGCATAACCAGGTGCAGTAAAGACTGGATCAGAATTTTTGGTCATAGGAGAGTCACATGGCTGGAGGGCAAGGGAGAAGGCAGAGTTTTTGTAGAGTGTGGCTCAGACCATGGAGTGAGGAACAAGGAAATATTTCTGCAAATTTGAATCAGGTCAGGAGAGAAGGGGGAGGAAAGTTGGAGGACAAAGGAATAGGGGACAAAGATGAGATCGAAAGCATAAGGGCTTAATTTATTACTAGGCCTATGAGGGGACAGGAAAAGAAGGGACAGAGAGGAGCTAAGTGTGAGGACAGAGCTGAAGCTGTATAGATAGAATTTTATCTTAGAGAATTAAAGTAAATGGATGAAAGAGCATGGTGTACATAGATTCTTTTTCCTCAGATAACCCCACGCCAGACGTAATGTCTTCCCCAGGACTCTGGGAAGGATTTTCTCAGGGCAGACCCCTGGGAAAATTCTGATATAAGCCAAGGGATGCCAAGGCTTGGTGGCAACCACTCAATGTTGAGAGAGGGAGAACATCCATCTGGGGCCCAGAAAAAAAAAAACAGCTCTGTCAGCTCCTTGATCTCCATCTTCTGGCCTCTAGTTCAACAAGGTAATAAAATTATATTGTATTAAGTAAGCCAGTTTATTCTAGCTGCCCTAGTTTATAAACTTAGATAATACATGTGTAAATGTATATGGCACATTTTAAAACCCATTGTAACATTAAAAAGGCAAGAACAAGTCCTTCACCTGCTCTTGTCACTTTGAATCACAGCACAGGTACACATATATACACAGCAGCTTACCTATTAATTAACCAGTGTGCATTTTGTAGATTTTTTTCCTCTTAGCCCTGACATATGGCTTAGGGGAGACTCTGAACATGCCACTGTGATCTGGCAGGACACGATGGCAGCAGTCTTCTACAGCTGACTTGGCAGTGTCTGAGCAGCATTCCCACTGCTGCAGGCAGGGAGCAGGGTAGAATGAATCACCAGATGGCTGAGGGATACTTTCATTTATGTGACTCCACTGTTATAGACCACGCAGGAAGTCACAGAGAGTGGAGAAAGGACATCATGCCTGCAGGAAGCAGCACTGGTGTCCATCGGGACTCAGGTACAGCCAGAAGACAGTGTTCAGAGGTTCCTGGCACGTATGGCCCACACTCTGCTCAACTGTGGGACATATGTGCCAGGCCTGTCGATTCCCCCTTGCCATGACTCTCAGCAGTAAAGAACTACACTGCAAAGTGAAAGAATTAACCTTCAGAGCCCAGTCTGTGGGGTTTCCTTCTGTCTCACACTTGGCATTTCCTTTCTACCTCCAGTAACCTGATGTAACCCTCTGCTGTTTTCCTGCCTGGTCCATATGCAATGAAATGAGCTCATTCCAATCACTATCTGTCACTAGTCTACTGTGGGGGGCAGTGCTAGTGGTCTGGTCTGGTACTTGCAAGAAGTAGCCTCATCAACCTCAAAACTCAGTATTTGCCGCCTTCTTGATACTGACTGGTGGACTTCATGATGGTTGGTGCACAAAACAACTCTCTGAGAGTAGGTGGATATTGATTATACTCAGAAACCTCGAGGGGTCTCATGAGCATGCATGAGGCTGATGTTCCTACTCCCTAGTTGCATGGTTTAGGGAAAACAATGAAGAAAGATATTGGCAACTTTTGAGCACCTGCTATATGGGCGATGGTGCCAGTTGCTTTTACACCAGTGCCACGTCAGAGTGAGATGATGCTCCAGGGGTCAGGAGTGCTTGTCATGCAAGCCTGATGATCTGAGTTCAGTACCAGGTTCCCACAGGCAAGAGAGAAGCAACTTTTGAAACTTGTCCTCTGACCTCCACAGGTATGCTAGAAGGCACAGGCACACACACACACACACACACACACACAAGAAAACAACAAAAAAAACAAAAAAAACAAGACTTTAAATTAAAATGACATTCAAAAAATAAGCATGGAAAAGAAACACAAGGAACATGTGAAGCATTCACCTTGGATATCAAACTACTCACTCTTCCAAAAACAGTAACAGGGAAATTGACAATGTTAGCACTGATTTTGATATTCTTTCTATAATTGTAACTCTGAGGAACTACAAATTGACTTTAACAGTACATAGCCAAAACCAGGTAAGGCCACCTGCCACAAATCATCTAAGAAAGAAGTGACCATGCTGCCCATTCTTATGCTTTCTCCAGAAAGCGTGATTTCACTACACTTTTGTCCAGGTTAGCTTTGACTGTCAGCTTAGAGTACCATGAGAAGGGAATCTTAATTGAGGGGTTACCCAGATCAGATTGGCCTGTGGGTATGTCTGTAGAAAACTGACTTGGTTGCTAATTGATGTAGGAGGGCTCAGCCCACTGGGGGTAGCACCATTCTTTGGGCAGGTGGTGGTCTTTAAGTCCGTAAGTAAGCTAAGTAAGTGGGAGCCTATGGTGGAGCTTGAGTTACTTCCCAGATTCCTCTCAGTGATGGGCTGTGACCTAGAAATGTAGGGCAAACAAACCTTTCCTCCCTTAAGTTGTTTTTGGTCAGAGTGTTTTATCACAGCAACAGAAAGGAAACTAGAACACTGTGTAGAGAGTATTGTTTTAAATGGATGACATCAAACAAGGCTTTCTTATCAAGACCTTATATAATCCTAGACAGCCTCCTCTTGAAAACGCAGAGAGCTATTTCTGGAGGGTACTGGCATACTGCCACATTACAGTATGCCCCATCCCTACAAACAGGATACAAATGCCCTGTAAACTCAAGAGCACTTGCCACATCCAGCTCCTACATGGATCTGAGCATATGCCATGAGCAGCTCAGGCACATTTGGCAAAAGATTACTTTTGGGACTTGGCAGAAAAGCCTTCATCGGAGGTTTTTAGTCATGGTCTCTCTGACAGCACCCACTGTGACACTGAGCAGGTAAAGTGAAAATAACATATCCAACTTGGAAGGTCAATTCTGTTCATATTTCTAATCATTAGACACACAATCACCAAGGAGGTCCCTGTTGCAGTTTCCTGCTGTGTAGGTAGACTGTTCATTACTCAGAGCTTCATTTTGGAAATCTATGACAGTACTGTACAAGCAGAAATCCTGAGACTAGTACTAACTGGAACATTTGTTTTCCAAAGGAAAGAAGGCAAGTGTGTTTATCATTTTGATTATTTGACTTCTTGGGACAGAAAGCTGGTATTTCTCCCCCTGCCACTTAAATGCCATCTACATTGGGTAGAGTGCACCAGATGATCTGGAGATTCCACTAAAACAGAACTTTGTTAAGATTTATCCTTTTGTATCACCTTGATGTGTGTCTCTTCTGATGAGACGTTTTCCTAGGGGACAAAAGAAAACAAGGGAAATTTTGTGTTTATGAGAAGAATCTTGAGGTGATAGAAATAGAAACTCCTAGCAGAAAAGTCTTCATAGTGTCCCCCAGCAAAGCACAGACTAGAGTTTAAATAAGGCAAAATGGGACCATCTACATGGGATTCTAATTTCTAATCAAATGTGTTACTTGACTGTCCTTGTCAAAGATGTCCTCCAGGCACTAAATGAATAAACTAGAAAGCCAGCAAGTTTAGGTATGTATTTTTATATCCCCTATATTAACTATATACATACTATACATATACTTGAGAGCCTAAGTTATTGAATACTATTCTTAAGACTATCCAAGGCATGGTCATGTAGCCTTTGTCTTTCTGTTCTGAGATGCTGTTTCTAAATAGTATACTTGACCATGTTCTAAAAGTTTGATCAACAATGTATTCAGTTGTTTGGTCAACATTCCATATCACAGGTGAAATTTCTTCTTCTTCCAAACTGAGATGTGGTAAAGCCAGTACAGTATGTAACCATTCTAAACTAAAATATCCATAACTGAAGAGACCACAGGAGTCATTAGATCTGCTCACAGGTGTTCCAATGCTTCTCTAAGGGACTTCATATTTACACCAGGACAAAGCTCACACATTAAATATAGCCTAACTTCCAAAGGTATTCAGGTTGAAATGAGGAAACAAGAGTGAGCCTTTATAAGAAGAGAGACTAGCTCATTCTCTTGACCACATGAATACACAGCAGTACAACAGTTGTGTATAAGCCAGGAAGAACAGCCTTATCAAGAATCTAGTCCACCAAGGCCTCGATCTTAGGACTCCTAGGTCCTAACTGAAGGAAAATAATGTTCACTTGCTTGAGCACCCCAGTTTATGGTAGTCTATAGTGTAGTCCAAAGTGACTAAGTAACCCTATTTCCAGGTAAGACTTCATTTTGCTATCCATTCATAGGTGAGCATTGCCATCTAAATCAACTTAGCTAATGGTATGCATGTGAGTCTTAAGAGGCAATGTAGAATACTACATGTTCTCTTCTCTCAACTACAGTGACCTCTGTAGCTGTAAGTTTTCTTGGGTCCTGCCTGGCCCTGTGGTTGGGACGAATCTCTCCCTTCCAGGTCCTGTAGCCACTTGGATCCCAAGTAAATTCACAGAGGCTCATATTACTTACAAACTGTATGGTCTATGGCAGGCCTCTTGCTAGCTCTCTCTTATATCCTAAATGAAACCATTTCTATTAGTCTATGTTTTGCCGCGTGTTCCATGGCTTACCGATCTCCTGGTATGTTGTTCCTCAGGTGGCAGGCTGGTGCCTCTCTCTCCTCTCCTTCCTTCTTCCTGTCTATCTGCTTTCATTTCCTGCCTGCCTCTAAGCCACCTTGCCATAGGCCAATATAGCTTTATTTATCAACCAATCAGAGCAACACATATTCATATTCGCAGCATACAGAAAGACATCCCACAGCGGACCTCTAAACTCTGTTACAAGATGGAGCCTCCTTCTGCTTGGATATCTGAGGTCTGGAGCCTGAGATAAAAATGACAAACATTTGATGACAGAGACATCACAGTTTATAGTGTTAAGCCACTGACCTTTTGGAGTTATTCGTTATCTTAGCATAACCTAGCTCACTCTGACTAATGTAACAATTGTTAACTTCTCAGAAGATGACTAACTCTAATGACTTGGAGATAGAATTATAGCTACTGATGAAGAGTATGTTTCACCATGGTAGTGTTTTCCCCAAGAAAAAGAATGAATTTAATTAATCAATTCACCTTCTTTCATTTTCCTTCAAATTTAACAGACTAAGTATTTGAGATTAGAGACATAAAACAGCACTGTAGCTTTTGTCTTTCTCTAACTACTGATGGTATATTCATCCACCAAACTCCATTTCATGAAACCTTCTGGTCCAGAGATCTCTATTTCTTTGGAACTCCCATATACAGACTTCACATCCCTTGTGGAAATCTGTACATTTGCTGGTGGTGTGATTTGCTGTTCCTGAATGTTTGGAGTTCTCTATCCTTTGGACACAACATTTTCAGCATCCTAAAAATTCATGGAAGTGTATTGAAATGCTCATTATTATTCCATGGCAGATGCCTTCTTTGATTACTGGTTTGTCTTGTATCCATGTGTTTTAGTCAGGTCATCTAGAGGAATAGAACCAAGGTATGGAGAATACACACACACACACACACACACACACACACAAATACATATATCCCTGGGGACTGATGACTTGTCCCTCTGTCCACAAAGCGGGGTATCTCAGTAGACCCAACCTAGCACTTGAAGCCCAGAAAGTTCTTGGAGAGCCACTGGTTCCTATTCTATGAAAAAAAGCTTGAAAGTGCTGATTCATCTCAGGTGACAAGAGAGAAAAGCAAGTGAGTAAAATGTGAGTATAAACTTCCTTCTGTCATACCCTTTTTAAATCTGGGCTGCTTCTTGAGGGTGCTACCTACAATTGGGGTGGACCTTTCCACATCAATCAGGGCAACTGGGACAATTCTTTAGATGAGGTTCCTTACTCAGACAATTCTAATCTGTGGCAAGTTGACATTAAAACCAACCATAGCGGCAAGTAAGCTATTCTAAAGAAGTTTGAAACAGTCTTAAAAGGTTCCATTTCTCAGTTTTTCTGAACCCAGAACAAACCTAAGTTGTCTCACCCTATCCCCCGTTTCTCCAGAGTTATGGTTTGGCATGAGTACTCCAAAGAACACGCCTGTATTGGAAGGCTTTGTGGAGTTCAGTAGCTGGTAATATTTTCAATAGATGGACCATACATTGCTACTTATGTTCAGAGCTTAAACTAAGATGTCTTCCAATACCATGAAGAGACAATACAGAGTAAAATACACCCGCCTCATAATATGAAACACCCCCACTTCTTTCCTCTGAAATTATTAGATCTCTTTTCCTACTGTCCTACTTCAGATATTCTTTCTAGAACTCCTTACCCCGCCTGCCATTTTGATGATGTATCTTCACACAGTGGTCTCACATATTCTTATGTTTCCTTGATGTTGTCCAAGTTTACTTCCTGAGGGAGTAAAATACAGTGTGAATCCTAAATCTTTTCTCCAAATAAAATCTATCAACATTTGAAGTAATACCTTGTTCATTTTTTAATCTCTCTTCCAGCATGCTCTCACAATCCACCACAGCATCTGATCCAGAGAAAATTCTCAGCAATACCTAAGAGAATTTCAGCACTAAAAACAGACATCATCCCCATTATTTGGCACCTCTCACCTCACACCAAACAGTGATTTAAAACAATTGAAAGCCTGTGAGTGTTGCCTCACTTTATAGCTAATTATGAAACAACAAAGTGGGCCACTTTGGTAGTCAGTTTGAATTATTTCTATCCACACATGAAGACTCACCATTTCATAGTCCTTCAACGATTACATCAAGGCAACCAAAGGACCAGTTACCACAGCTGAGTTTGGAGTATTTGAAATAACAGAATACCATCAATCCCTGAGGAGAGAATGAGAAATGTGTGACTCAAGAGGAAAAAAAACACAGCTAAAATGCCCTGTAGTGTGGAAAAGTGAGACTCCATTAGCAATAGCCACATCAGCAACTAATATACACACAGAGTGCCTCTCTCAGCTATTGCCATTTATTCATTTGTTTTCCGTCTGAATGAGTTGGCTCATGGGTCAGATATCTGGCAGACACCACACACACACACACACACACACACACACACACACACACACACACACACACACTTTACTAGACTAGAAGCCAGAAAGGATCCAGAAAGCCAAAGGATAAAAGGTGTTATCTCAGATTAGACAAATGATAGCTCCTTCCACCTCAGGAATAACACTACTACTGAGTTTCCTTGAGTAACAACAGCAAGCAGGAACTAGACATTTGAAAGTTTTTTGTGAGAAGAAGATAAAAGAGAATAAAAAAGGTAATCCAAAGGTGCCAAAAACAATTATGCCAAAGAGTCATCACCACTGTGGGGCAATGTTGTAGAATATTAGTTTAAGATGTACTACATTTGTTTATGCCATGGAACATTTGTTTAATGATGCAAAGATGTGTTGCATTCTTTTATGTTGCATTTGTTTAACTCTGTGAAGCTATGTTACTTTGCCTATCTAAAACATCTGACTGGTCCAATAAAGAGCTGAATGGCCAATACCAAGGCAGAAGAAAGGATGGGTGGGGCTGGCAGGCAGAGAGAATAAAGAGGAGGAGAAATCTGGGAAGAAAGATCTAGGTGTGAGGAAGGAGGAGGACTCCAGGGGCCAGCCACCCAGCTATACAGTCAGCCTTGGAGAAAAAGGGAAAGGAAAGATATACAGAAATAGGAAAAGGTAAAAGCCCAAAGGTAAAAGGTAGCTGTCTAGAAACAAGCCAAGCTAAGGCTGAGCATTCATAAGAAAGAAAATGTCTCCATGCGATTTATTTGGGAACTGGGTGGCAGGCCCCCCAAAAGAGTAAAATAAAACAACCAACAACAGGGAAAAGCCACTGCCACCTGGGAAGGTGACACATGAAACCAGTACCAGTAACACCATGAAGAATGGAGCATGAAAGACAGAAGCTTGGATAACAGTGGGAAACAGGATAGACTTAAGGACATTGAAGAATCTGAATGTCTGAATCAAAAGCTAAGAAATGGGAAAAGGAAGTTGGGTGGTGGTGGCGCAGGCCTTTAATCCCTGCACTCGGGAGGCAAAGCCAGGTAGATCTTTGTGAGTTTGAGGCCAGCCTGGTCTACAGAGCGAGATCCAGGACAGGCACCAAAACTACACAGAGAAACCTTATCTCAAAAAAAAAAAAAAAAAAAAAAAAAGAAGAAGAAATGGGTAAAGGAAAAGTCAAAGCCCTCCTGATCTCCTGAAAGCTGGGTCTGGTACTGGCATTGTCCCAGTGTTCGAGTAGATCGTTTGACAAATGCCTGAGAAGAGAGTAACCAGAAAGAGCTAATAGCTGGGTTTTAAGAGAAAACTGAATAAAACCACAGGATTTCTGTGCAATGTTCAATAATTCAAATTATTCCAAGTTAGCTGGGTGTGGTGGCGCACACCTTTAATCCCAGCACTTGGGAATCAAGGCAGGTGGATCTCTGTGAGTTCAAGGCCAGCCTGTCTACACAGTGAGTTCCAGGAACATGGAGACCCTGTCTCAAAGAAGAAAACTGATCAAATAAAACAAAATATTCCAAATCAGAACATGCTTTGTCCACATCCTGCTGTTCTCAACTACACATCATGGAACAGGAGACACTGTCATTTGTGTTACAGGTATCGGCCAACATGTAGCAGATAGTGGCTTAAGCAAAGATTTTTCCTTTCTCTCTTAATCACGAACTCCTGTGGTGCTTTTTGACTGAGCTGTGTCAGGCTAGCAGTCCTGCATTCCTCTGGGCTTTCTCAATAGGTCACAAATTGGCAAGAGCAGTTTCTGGATTCAGACCTCATACTGTGTTCAGAGGCACAGAGCTGAGGAAAGGGCAAGAGGTCTTCTGGACTTCCTTTTGACTAGGAAATAAAAAAACCTTCCCTGGGGATCCAAGTAAACTGTTTACATTCTTACTTACTTACAGCACAATTCTACAGTCAGAAAAGGGACCGAGCCCACATTCCTTAAAAATCAATAAAACCTCAACTGACTCCTATCCAATACAGCTTATTCTCACTTGCTTCTTCCTATGAGCAGAGAAGATGAGGACATGGTCACTGTGTTAGGAACAAGGGGACTCTAACTTGTCTAGCCATTTAAACCAGGAGTGGATGGAATGCTGCTCCATCGGCACAAATTCATTAAGACCAGATGGAGCAAAAAGATGTGGAGCTTCTAATCAAGAGAAAAGGTACCTCAGGTAGGTATCCTCTTCAAGTTCAGAAGCACGGACTAGCCTTCTCAGAGGCTCCTCCAAAACTGTTAAGAAATTATCATTAGACTCTGTGTTTCCACTAAGCCTTTCATCCTAGGAGCTCAGGGCCTTTCATCCCAGGAGCTCAGGGCTCTTCCCTGCAACATCTCATTAATCTTCACACCAGTCAAGGCAGCTGGCATCTACTGTCACCTTTCTTTTCAGGATGAAGGAACTGAGATGTGGGTCCAGGTTAATGGCTTGCCCAATGTCATATGCTCAGTGAGTCAGCACCAGCTGGGGATGAGATCAAAACCGATTCACTGAAGACCCTGTGAAGACGCTTGGAGGTTATTTATTTAGCCAGAGCATGAGAGCCTGCAAGGTGGCTTAATGGAACAAAGTCAGAGCTCTGTGAAAAGAGGGAGAAAGAACAGAACAGAAGCCTGACTCATGCCATGCAGAAAGCTTAGGCAAGACTCCTAACACTGAAGACTTTCTTCACCTGCAAATTAGGGAGAGTGACGTGAACTCATCTAATTCACTTGGTATTTTAAAGACGAAAGTTGTTTCAAATTAAACCACATGAAGTAGAACATTCTGTAAAGCCTAAGTCAGGCTTTACATTGTTATCTGATAGGTTGATTGAACCAGTTGTTAAAACAAAACTTCCGCTCTGGGCTGACAATGACAGTCCTAAACGACAACCAGACAATTATAAGGAAATTTTTCTGGACGACCAAGAAGTTCCTTTTTATCCATTCAATGTGTTGAGGACACATTTGCCACAAGAACTTTATGGAAAATGCTATGTAAGGTCCAGGGACAAGAAGGCTCTGGTCTACATTCTCTAGAAGACAAAGTCAGCTTGAGGAACAGACAAACAGCCCTTTGTTCTCCTGTGAGATAAAAAGGAAACAAATTCTGTGGTACATTATGAGGCCCAGAGGATGCCTGTGTCACCTTCTGTTCGGATGCTAGGAGGAAGCTTTGTGGATGTTACAATGTGATAGGAAGAGAGACTCCAGGTGATAGTAATGTAGTAAAGAACTGCAAGCCAAGTGTGTTAAGACTAGCATGGACAAGGGGCAGGTTCATGGATACTGACTGTAGACATTCCACTGAAAAGCTTGATCAGCAGGAATAGGTGGGTTTTTTCATTACTGTTTTCCCTAAATGGCAGTTAAAACCCTTAACAAAGGTCAGAGAGCTCTAATTAACTCTTGTTGCAAGGTCACAGAGTATCAGCAGTTGCTAGCAGTCACCTCTCTACAGGACTTGTGGAGTTCAGCCATCTTGTTCCTCAGGCAGGTGCTCACTGTGCTGTGTGCTGAGTACAGCCTGCTCAGTGCACTCCCAGGACTGAAATGTGTTATCCTTTTGAGACAATGCTACTTTATACATGTCACCAATGCTTAAAAGATTACATTTGGAGAGAGACTGGTGTCTATTCTTAGGTTTCTTCTTTAGGCAAGAGATCTTTGGGCACAGAGGTACAGTGTACGTTAACAGAAGGGAAAAACAAATGGTAAGGATGTAGCAAAGTCCAGTGGTCCCCAGTCCCACATGAATACAAGTGTTAGTGGTTGGACAGGAGCTGGTGACTACTTAGGCAGTTGCTGAATTAGGGTTCCCAATAATGAGAAAGGGTTAAGACATGCACCACTTGGATGCCAAATGGAAACAGTGAGGTTACACTAAAAAACAACTCTCAGAAAACCACAAGCACCAGGCACAGAGCATTAAAAAGAAAAAAGAAAAAAATTCCACAACAGAAGCCACCAGCGTGACTGACAGTTAAATCAGGGCTCGGCTAGGAGCAGACACATTTCTACTACTGACTTTAACTGTCACCTGTGATTCCTCTTTCTCCTTATCTTCCCCTTAGATTCCACCTCCCACATACCCAAAAATGTTAGACCTGTTTAAAGCACGAGCCAGAGTAAGGAAGATTTACATTATGACACAAAACACAATATGTACCATCCGAGCAGCCAGCATCTACTATCACCTCTATTTTAACACACAACACAATCAAAGGCAGATTGTTTCATCCAGTGATACTCTGTTACATAAAAATTACCCTGTAATTTGTATTCCACTCTGTTGCTTTTTGAAAAATGCAAATTGAAATTTTCTAAGTTGATTTATGATCCAATAATGGTTTATAACCTTTATTTTGGGGATGGGTACTAGTTTAAGACAATATGGAAAGGAGAATTCTCAGAGCTACATTGTACATATTCCTTACACATAGGCAGGGAAGGAGGAGGAAGGAGGGGGAGAGAGGAGAGCAGAGGAGGAGAAGGGAGGATAGGAGAGAGGAGGGGGAGGGGTCCCAGGGTTCAACCCTAACCTAAGGTGAAGACGCAACATCAAATAGAGCATGAACTGAAATTTTAAAGAACAGGAATGAAATATGACTTCTATAAGGGACTTGATCAGCTGAAATGGTTGTGTTGGGAGGGGACAGGTGAAATGAATGATAAATGGCTCTGATGGCAGCACTAGTTCCCACTCGAAAATGTCAGGAGCCACGGCCGCGACTACCTAGCAGTAGAGCTTTATTAGGAGGAAGAGGGGTGGGGGGAGAAGAACCAGGCCTGGGAAAGGAGCACGTGCAGAGAGAGGGAAAGATGTTGGGGGGAAGAGGGAGCAGAACAGAAAGAGAGGGTGGGGTCTGGGTCCCGACTCTTTAAGGCGCATGTGGGCCTACAGAGCTACACCACACATGCACTGATTGTGTGACCACGCCACGAGCATGTAGTCACCAGGGCACACTGATGATGTAAGACGCAAGACCCTTTGCTTAACTCCTGAACTGCGCATGTGCAGTCATGCAGCTGGAGTGAGGGCAGAATTCTAACAATAGGAAAGTTGAAAATGGAAACAGTAGAGTTGAAGGCAGTTATTCAAAATTTTAAAATAAGACCATTTTCTGTAGGAACTCACAATATAGAGAGTCCTGAATAAAAGCTGGATGGGCCAACACTGTAAAAGCCCATGACACAACAGTCATGCATATGGACTAGAATGCCGGGGAAAGAAACTACCTCCTCAAATCTGATGAAGATTCCACAAAGGATCCTGGGTCAGAGAGCGACTGACCTCCCACAGTAGACATGGGAAGACCTCCACATTAGTGGTCACGGCTCCTGCATCTAAATGGGAAGCCTTCAGATCAGAGACGAAGGCCTCTCAACATGGAGTGTGCTGACAGAGCATGTTAGGAGAGGCTGGCAGCACTCAAACTATGGAAAGGAAAACTCCACTGCGTATCTTCCCTTACCTCAGCACCCCGCCCTTCCCTCTGCGGAGACAACCATGAGGTGATATGTCAGAACATCAGAGGAGGTCCAGCTGCTTCACTTTGCAAAAAGCAAGTTGTTTTCAGAGGAAAAGTTTCACTCCCTGAGGCAGTTAGTCCTGCTTCTCCACAGGAGTGTCTGTCTGCTCCTGGGTCTCCACAGGAAGGGAGAGCCGCAGCTCCTACTGCACCGGGCTAAGCAGGTGGAGCCTCCAGCCCCTGCAGCCCAGAAACTCCATGCGTCTGCTGAGAAAAAGGTCCCCAGGGCACATTCCGCTTTCAGTGTTTCCTCTGTTATAAAAAAGTCCGAGTAGATATTTAAAAAGCAACAACCACCCTCTCGTTCACTACAGGTGCTGAGGTCACGGATCCACATCAAACTGTCAGGGAACGTTGTGGTGCATCCCGAAAAAGGTCAGATACTTGTGGGGGAGGGGACTGGTAATGGAGTCCCTCACTAGCCCTTCTCTTGCCCCAGGCTTACAATAGGACAGTAGCCCCCTGGTATCTCAGGACAACACCCTACCCAGAGTCACCTCTTATGGTACAACAGATTCTGAAAGAAGACACCAGGGCTTCCAAATCTGAGACAGCACTAGAAAGGAATCAGACACTTTTATTTATTTTTGTTTTGACAACTACTTGTTAAAATAGCTGAAGGGATGAAATTGTTTGGGCTGGCCCTGCACAAGGCTAGAATTCTTAAACCACACCAAATGGGCTGCTGGTCAGAGTCCCTTGTTCTCTCCACACCTTCCTGTAAACATGCACACCCACTGCCAGCCTGTATTATTTGTCTTCAATGAGCTGGAAGGAAAATATTTAAGAAAAGTCAGGGTTGAACTGACAGGAGCCTTCTACCCAAACCCAGGGCTCAGAATTAATGGAAGATTGTTTTGTGTATATGTTTTGACCCGAAAATAATTGATTCCCATGATTTTGGTTTGGTCAATTGAGTGGTTTAAAGGTTCATAAACTTTGAGATGAACAAGAACTGTCATTGCATGAAAAAAAAAATCCCAGACAATTCTTACATAATCTAAGGGGTATTTGAACCAAAATCTTATAAATTGCACCAGAATACTTGCTGAATCACATGTCCACAGCATACTGAGGTGGTCACTGTGCTGCTAAATGAAGGGGTTATCATCATGGAGGAGGTGCTTGCCAGCAGGAAAGTGTTAAGCTGGAGTCCATAGTCAGAGATTGCTAACCGAATTCTTTCCCCTTCGCTCACCCCAGGTATCAATATTTGAGATAGTTCCTGGCATATGGATGGCTCTCAGTATTACTGCAGACACCAAAGAAAACCTCTATATTTCCTCTTGCCACTGGAGAGCACCCCATGGGTCAAGATTGAAGAGTGTAATTGTTCTTATCTGTAAAACTGGGCTGAATCCTTTCACCTTTGATGATGTCTACCTGAAAACATTTGTCCGGATCCTATGGATGTGGGTGAAAAATAATTCATATATTTTCTATGGTGGCTCCTGAAAGAACCAGTATTGGCACAAGGCACCCCAAGATGAAGTTCTCAGCACAAAGGAGATTTATTTACCCCAGAGGGACAAAGGGCAGTGAATAAGAGACAAACACAGGAGACAAGAGGACAATGGGGGAGAAGAGAACAGGGAGAGGGGGAAGGGATATTTGCTTTGGAGAGACAAAGGACTGCCTCTGGGTAGAGGGAAGATAGACATGGCCCACAGGCAAATGGTGGTTTACAAAGGTAAAAGGGGAAATGTGTGTAGGATGAGATGCTCAGTTTTGATTGAACAGGTTAAATAGGGTAGCCAAAGCGGTTCTGATTGCTGGGCTTTAATACCTTGATAGTCAAGGGGGAGGAAGTGGCTAAATAAGGGAATAGACCTCGGTGGCTAGCTTTAGTAACATGATCTAACAGGTTGTTTGTTGTTGTTGTCATTTTGATTTTTGATTTTTGTTTTTTGTTTTTGCAAGGATGAGGGAATAGGGGAAGGGCAAGGCCTGCCAGAGCCATGTTTGCCATGTCTGGGCCTGCTAGAGCCTTTCAGTTCCACCCTTTCCCCCGAGGTTTATGTCTATGGCCACCCCCATCAAATAAATTTAAACTTCAAAACTTTGAGAAAGAGCTGGAAATCCAGGGGCATGCCTGTAATTCTAGCTAGACAGGAATGTGTAAGCAGACAACATCACTGCTCCAAGGTATGGTTAAGCAGGTTTACCAGAAGAATCTACAAGAGTCCAGAACTCACAGAGAGAAAGTAGTAGAGTGAACATGACCAGCAGACTGGACCAGGCCATGAGAGAAGCAAGAGCAGAGTAGAGGAAGAGTAGGAGGAAGCTAAAAATGAAAACAAGAGAAAGCACAAAGCTGAAATAGCAGGGTCATGAGGAGAAAAGGAGCAGCTGGCAGGAGGGAAGCTCCTAAAGTCGGGGGAGGCAAGAAGAGATGAGAAAAGCCAGGATGCGAGCCTGGACTCTGAAAATGTGTAATACGTACTTGTGATACCCAGGAAGCGTGGAAGGCAACATGCACTTTGGTATGCCAATGAACACCACAGAAAGACATGCGTCCCTTCTGCCATCAGTAAAGAAAATGGGTCCTTTGGTAGAGGGGAGCCGACCTCACAAATTCCTAAGGAATGCTATATTTTGTCTAACTGCCAGAATTTAGGGAAACTGAGTTCCCTTTTGAACCTGATAAGGAAGATCATGAGTTTGAGGTCAGCCTAAGCAACATACATTCTGGCTCAAAAATAAATAAATATGTAAGATTAGAAGATAGAATTTATGTAATGGAATATTAACAACTGCCTGGGTGTAGCTTAACGGTAGAGTGTTTTCTAGCATGTGCAGGGCCCTGATTTGTGCACCAACACCACACAAAAAAAGTACAGTTAGTTTTAAAAGTCAGCTTAGATAGATGATGATGCCTAGCTGTTTGGCAAACATTAGTTTAGATGTGATTATAGTTTGCAGATGTGATGAACATTTACAGTCCAGTGATTCTGAGTAAAGATTAAGTTCAATGGTGCTGATGTGGCTTGTCTAATCAGGTGAAGGCCTTAACAGAAAAGACTGAAGTTTACTGAACAAGAAATTTTGCCTCAGAAATAAAACATCAGTACCTCCCTGAGTTTCTAGCATTTTGGTCTACCCTAAAGATTTCAGATCTACTGGAGTCTACAGTGGTTTGAACTTGTGCTTTAAGCTAATTCTGCACCTTTGTGTGTTTCTTCTTCTGTTTCTATGGGGAACCTGATACAGTTTTCAAGTAAGTCTACTTCACTTTTGTGTTTTCTAGATTAAAACAATGATGAGACATCTTTGCAGAATATTAAACACAGCACAAGACTACTGTTTGTGTTTGGATATCCTATTCCTGCTCCAACAGGCTCTGGGTCTCCCTGGAAACTGGTCTGGACAACACCGTTATGGATAGTCCTTTTTGGTCTGATGGGAGCCAATGACTGTCTGATAAGGCAGGTCATCTGGCTTAGTAAAGACCTATGAGAAGAGGTTTCCTGCTTGCTTTTGTTCTTCCAAGAGGCTTTTACAGAAGGAATATAGTCTCTCCCTCCCTCAGGTTCCTTCTTTCCTTGTTCCTGCCCCTCTTCTCTTTCTCCCTCTTCATTTCCCTCTCTCTCTCCTCTGGGCAGAGAGTACCACTCCATATCGTAATGCCTCTGTATCAGCAGTTGCCTTTTGGTCAAAGGAAATCCTGATGGTGCTGTTGACCTGGATCACCGAACCCAAAAGCCTGCATTGACCCTAGACTTCCACATCGTCTGCCTGTTTGACCCCCACTTCTTAGCTGCAGCCACATAACCAAGTTTCCGTAGCTTAGTTTCTTACCTATAACAAGCAGAGCAGAGCAAGGTAACCTGAGCTGTCCTCAAACACTATTTGTATTGCACACGTATGTGCTGGCACTAAACTACTGAATTATTTGTCAATTACTGTTCAGGGAAGCTATTACTGCAATGTACTTCTAAATACATCATCTACTTTAAAAGTAGAAAGCTTGCAAATTTTAATTCCATAAAGTGTTGACTCCATTTGTATTGTCCAAGCTGGCTTTGCACTCTGGCTCAAGTGATCCTCCAGCCTGAGCCTCCCAAGCTGCCAAGTTGATTTAAAACATAACTTGATGTCATTTTTTGTACTGGTGGCCTTAGCCCTAATGAACTGCTCTTATCAACAGTAATTTTCATGATTTTTTTTTTTTAGTATGAAATGCTCTAACAAATGAACAATAAACAGAAAAAGAGGCTAGCGGAGAAATGAGGAAAGAATAATAGCAGAGATCCTAAGGACACATACAAATGAATCCTAAACCTATGGAGAGCTTTCAGCCTCAGCCAACTTGAGAGACCCTGTGATGAATTGTCTGAAACATCCCCACAGGCTCATGTATGTGAACACTCAGTCCCCAGCTGGTGATGCTGTTTTTGGAAGTTGTGGAACCTTTGTAACCCAGTGCCTAGTTGGCATCTGTAAACTAGTAGGAATAAACCACTTAAGAGTTGTAGTCCAGTCTCAATCCCCATATAGCTATTTGTTTCCCAGCCTGGCCACCATGTCATCAAGAAGCAGCCTAAAGACCCTCCCTTTATGGACTCCTACCACCATGCCTTCCAAGCCTCAACAGGCTGAAACCGTGAGCCGAGATAAATCCCTCCTAGGTTACGTGAATCAGATATTTTGTTATAGCAACAGAAGTGAGTGATACAAGTGCAAATTGAAGTGACAAATTGTCACTTAAAAAACTGGCAATTTATCAAAAAGTTTAAAGACACTTGATAAGGATAAAATGAAACAATTTTTGTACCTGAAATGAGAATTGTCACTAAAAGTACCAATTACACGTAAGGACTCATTTTTCAAGAGAAGCAATTTCCAAGAAAGGCATGTTATAAAAGTTGAACATGCCTATAAGTTTTGACTCAACAATTCTCTTTTATATTAGTTACATTTTGTCACTGTGGTCAAAATATCTGACATGAACAAAGAGGGAAGATGTATTGAGGTTCACAGTTCAGAGGGTTCAGCCTATCACGGTGGGAACATTACATTTCATATCATGGCAGACTGAGAAGGAGAGAGGGGAAACAAAAGTGCTTACCTCCCATGTCCGCTTTGCTCCCTCTGTTCTACCCAGGACCTCCAGCACATGTGACGGTGCTGCCTAGACCCAGTCAATCCTCTCTGCACGCTCCTTCCCAGACAAACTGACAGCTCTGCCTCACCAGTTTTTTAGGTGACTCTAAATCAAGTATGGCTGACAGAAAAGCTGAACTGCCGTACCCTTCTCAGCTCTACCCTACAATTTTACTTGCTCACTTATAAAATTATACTACTTGAAAGTACAGTATTTGAAATAATATATATATTTATTAATACAAAAATTATTAAAGTATCACAAATTTCTACGACTGAATTAATGTTTAGCATTTAAGGAAATAAGAGGAGCTCTCTGGGCAATGGAATGGGTTGATTACTGCCTCAGCCTCCACGGGGAATTAAAATAAAAGGTCAGAAACTGGATGACTTATTAATAACAAATCCTTATTTCTTCCAGTTCTGAAGTGAGGAAAATCAAACACAGCAAATGTGTCACTTGGTTTTGGCTTTTCAGATAGAGAGGGTCTTCCTGTGCCCTTACATGGCTGGTTTTGACTTGTCAGGTAGAGCGGATCTTCCTGTGCCCTTACATGGTAAAGAGACTCACCAGTTCTTTGGGATGTCTTATAAACACTCATCCAAGCCATGAAGGCTCAGATCTCAATCCAATTACATCCCCAAAGTCTAAGACCCTAGCCATCACCATGAGGAGTAGAATTTCAACAGACTCTTTGAGGAGACAGGACCAAACCAGAGCGCTGTCTAAATCAGAATGGGAGGGTGAAGGAGAACACTGAATGTATGTTATATTTTAAAAAAGAATGCACACGTGTTTGTATAGATAAAAACAAGAAGACTGCTGACAAAAGGAAGAACTATGCTTTGGCCAGGGGTCATAACAGGGGACTGAAGGGTAGGGCTGAGAAAAAGGCTCAATTTTTCATGAAATGTCTTTAAATTTTTTGACCTATAAATACATGTCAGTTGTTTTGAGAATTTATAAAAAAAAAAGTTGAGGAGAAGTAAAGCTATTATTACAAATATACTTTGTAATTTGCTATAATTTGTTTTCAGTAACTCAAGCTAAATTACAGGGCTTATGCTTTGGATAAGTGATGATTAATGATCAGATGTGAAACAATGACTTGGTACATTTATTCTCATTTCCCTTTACGTCTAAATAAGGGCAGTAGAAAATGGATTTTGAATTAAGGGGAGGAAATCAATCTTATCTATAACATTTTAAAAGCTGGTTTGCTGGGCACTTGACTTTCTGTGCATTATAGCCCTAAAGTGCCTCATGTAGCTGTCTCCACACCCAGTGTTTCACGAGCTCTTTCATCTCCACATCAGTCTTCTACTGAAATTGACCAAGTAGCTTCTGAGAGCCCAGCACAGAGCAAGTCAAGCATAAGCATTATCTTCCTGAGCTCAGAATTTTTCACCAATGTCATTTTCAAGCCATATGGAAAAAGCAATGATGCCACCAATAAGCTGAGGGCTTGAGCTTGCCATCTGGGAAAAGAAAATAATGGGAACTCATTGGCAGGACTTTGGTCCACAGGAAACAGTTTCAAAATTAGCCTTGGGGATTTCAAAGTGCCTCAATAAATGTTTGTCTTGGGAAGAAAAATAAGAGAGAAGGGAGGGAAGGAAAAATAAAGACAAGAAGTGACCCAGCTGACAAAATAATGCAGAGGAAATCACCTATGAGCCTGAGACTGACTCGCTCATTCATTATTCAGCTATATACTCCTTTAACACATTCAAGACAGGGGTGCTAGGAGCACAGTGATAGAGTGCTTACCTAGCATACCCAGAGCTGTGTGTAGGTTTAATCCCTAGCACTCAAAGGGCGAGGGGAGAGAGAGAGAAGAAGGGCAGGTACACTATAACCACAATGTGCTTATAGCAGGTGGGAGTTGTGTTAGGAAAATCAAAAGTATGAAGACAAGGGGGTGTGACTGCCATTTTGGATGGGTGGTATAGAATATCTCTTTGAAAAGAGGGCATTTGAGCAGGAATACGAAAAGTGAGCCAGGTAGCCTTCCTGAAAGAACTTTCTAAGCAAAGGTAAGAACTGTAGTGACCAAAGCCCTGGTGTGGAAATGTACTTGGGGAGCTGAAAAACCAAGAAGCAAAGAGGAGAGAATGTCCTCATGGAGTTTAGAAAAACATAGCTGAGAAACAATGTCAGCATTTCTTCCAGAAAGCACACCCAGGAGTTATATAATTCCACACAAACAGTCCTGTGTCTCTAAAGCAAAAACATTCTTATTTATAGAGAAGACCAAAGTCCACTCACATGGTATATGGTGTTAGTAATACCAACCAATGGTCATCTGCTCAAGAAATACTTTCAGGGCTGGGAGTATAGGTCAGTGGTAGAACATGAAGGCATGAGACCCTAGGCTCAATCTTCATGTGCAAAATAAAAACAAAAAGAGAAGATGAAAGGAGAGGACAGGGGAGCGGAGGGGAGGGGAGAGGAGGGGAAGGGAGAGGAGGGAAAGGGAGAGGAGGGAAAGGGAGGGGAGGGAAAGGGAGGGGAGGGGAGAAGAGACGAGACGAGGAGGGGAGAAGGGAGAGGAGAGGAGAGGAGAGGAGAGGAGAGGAGAGGAGAGGAGAGGAGAGGAGAGGAGAGGAGAGGAGAAGAGCTTTGGTCCAGAGCCACTAATCCATGGATTTCCTTTCACTGATACATTGTTTTGGGAGCCCATATTTTGAAGTGAGCCTTAAAAATGTAAAACACCTTGGAGAGATGGTGCCAAGAGTCTAATTCATAGCAAAATATAAATAATTGTTCGCTAATATTTCTGTGAGCAGTACAGGTTTTTAGAGAGAATACGTTGAGAACTCAAACACATTCAGTGTAAACACCTGGAATGAACAGATCCAGCTTCTGCTCTCCGACAGCCATTGAACAGAAATAGCCTTTCTCCCTCGAGAGAATGGTATCTCTGTTAAGCTACCACAGCTTGTTAGAAATGTCCCTTCGGGACTGCTTCTCCTTTGGAGTCCCATTATGTACTCACCCAGCAGTGTTTCGATCTGAATTTAGTTTTCTGAGAAATACTTAGGAAAGAAATAGCATTAGCAAATAGGTGGACTCAGTAATCACATTGCAAATTTAAAAATTGGATGTTTTATGTAATTCCAACTCTGATGAATTTTACAGGTGCAATAGAGCCAAAGACACAAATCTGAAACAGTCTAATGAATAGATGAAAGTGTTGTTAGACTTGAAATCTGTGAACCTCTTGCTTAAACCTAAGCCATTTCCAGTTCTGATAATTTTTTTTAAAGTTTATTTCCTGGATATGGACCATGAGAGGAAGAAGAATATATTCATTCTACAAAAGATGTGGGTAAGTGGGCTAGGCACAGGACTTCTAAGGGGAAATAACCCTGACCCTTTCCACAGGAGGCCACCATGTCTACCAATTACAGAGTGGGACCACACTGCCCAAACGGGTCAGTGCTCAGGTTCAAGATCTTAAATTGCCATTGTTTTATTTTCTCAAAGGAAACCTGTTCTTTGGACACCCCTATTAGAACCTGATTTCTGGAGCTCTGGCATCTAAGCCTGTTGTCCTAAACAAGTCACTGAAGTGGGCTTTCAATGAGTCAGTCAATACTTCTCTTGGGTCAGCATGGAGAAGTTCTCACAGGAGAAAGGGGCCTCCTGAGAGTTCAGCTGAGCCCTCTGCCCTTTCTTGTTAAGATTCAGGAATGATCCCAAAGTGGTGTTTGCACTCAGGGCTCTCCAGCTGAGGGCTGATGCCGGGAGGAAAAGTGGAAACCCAAAACTGGATGTGCGGCCATGTGTGCGATCTCAGCCCTCTGGAGGCACAGACAGGAAGTTTGTTCCAAGTTTGATGCCAGCTGGGACTGCACAGGGAAGACTCTCTGTCTTTTAAAATCCAAAGAAAGGACAGGCCAGATGCCTCAGTGGGTAAAGGCACCTGCTGCCAAGCTTAACTATCTGAATTCAGTCTTGAGGATCCATGTGATAGGAGGAGAGAACAGACTCCTACAAGTTGTTGTCTGCTCTTGCTTGTGTGTGTGTGTATGTGTGTGTGTGTGTGCGTGCATACTCACGTACAAAATAATAAATAAAACTTTAGACTCACAAATATAAGATAGATATCTTCTTTAATAATGTAACTGTAATTCTTGCTTGATAATTGTTTAATTATATGTAATTTTACTATGTTAAAGTTAAAACCTTCCTTTAAAAAAAAAAAGAGGGGGAAGTGCTGTGGATGATTGTTTGATAAATAAAACACTGATTGGCCAGTAGCCGGGCAGGAAGTGTAGGCGGAACTAGAGAGAGGAAAAAGGAAAGGACAGGAAGGCAGGAGGGGGAGATACCAGCTGCCGTCCAGGGAGCATTATGTAGAGGCACCAGGTAAAGCCATGGAACACGTGGTGACATATAGATTAACAAAAATGGGCTGAGTATAAGAGTAAGAGCTAGACAGTGGTAGGCCTGAGCTAATGGCCGAGCAGTTTAAATAATATAAGAGTCAGTGTGTCTATTTTATAAGTGGGCTCCAGGACTGGCGGGGCTTGGCGGGAGTTGGAAAGAAACTCTCCAGCTACAAACAAGGAGTGGAAGACAGGAGAATGGGGAAAATAAAAGGAAAACAAAAGAAAAATGGAGCTTCAGGATGGGAGTCTCAGGCAGGGAAGGAGATCCAGCTCTAGGCCTGTGGCTGTAGTCTGGACAGTGGGTATCTGATGTTCAGACCAGAGGCAGGGTCTAAACATGATCCCATCGATGCCAGTACTCTTGTGGACCCAGATCACCTGGCAACAGTCATGGCTGTATTGCCAATGAGAGACAGGGTGGAGAGAAAGGAGAAAGAAGGAGAGAGGGGGAGAGGGAAAGGAAAAGAGGTAGAGGGGTGGAAGGTAAGAAGGGAGGGAGGGAGGAAGAGAAGGAGGGAGGATGTATAAAATGCAGACTCCTGAGAATCATGCTTCAGTCTCTCAGATCAGTCATCTGTTCCACTCCCCATGCAATGGTATTCCACTTCCTGAAGCAGCTTCCACCCGCCAAGTTCCCCACACAGCAGATAGCTGAAGGCCACAGACACCAGCTCAGACTAACTTGAGCAAAAGGGAAGTTACTGGAAGGATTCCAGGAAGCATGTACACACCACAGGAACTACACATTCAGGCTTGTTGAGTGGTCAGGAGTCCTGAAAGGCTGTGGAGCAAGAAGCATGGCTCCAGGAAGGAGCTGCTGGCACTGCTTCTGGTGAACACAGAAGGCCACAGCAACACGGACTCTGGGCGCAGGAGGGCATCACTTTTCCACTGTCCTTGCATCTGGCATCAATTCCTGGAGATCCACAGCCCCTGGCTCAAGTAGGATTCAGGCCAGCTGTTGAGGGCCAGGAAGACGACTCTCCGGGTCTCCGACTTTGTGTGGAGAGAAGGACTCTATCTTCCCCCTCCTCTACGTTCTTCCTCTACCCCATGAGACTCATGTCATAGGAGGAGGCAAGTAGGTAGACTTGAGGGCAGTTAATAATAACACTCAGATGACAGTGGATATTGTAAGTGAGAGAAGGCAACAAAGAGAAACAAGAATGGGCAGCTGATTTCAAAACACATGCATTTATAGAGTCTGTCTGAATATTTTCATGCACAGCTTGACTGTGGAGATGTGTTCTAGAGCTGTGTTATTAAGTGATCTGTCATTGTGCAAACACCACAGAGTCATTTAATCTAAGATGAACACAGCATCACCAGGTGATATGCTGCTTGGGACCCCATCTTACTCCTGGTTAAATCACCATGGTGTGATGCATGATGCGTGTAATGATGTTGCAGTGAAGAGGTGACTCCGGTTTTGAGTATGATTCATACTCAAACAATAACTCACGTTTTATCAGTTACAATCAAGACAGTCCTACTTCCTTTGAAAGTATTATTGAGACATTTTGAAAAATAGGCTTTCAAAACCACACTTAAAAACATCTCAGAATTATAAGTCAAACACATCTGATATTAATTGTCTGTTTGGTGATTGTTTAAATGTGAGTCAGATTCATGACAAAGTTTACTTTTTAATGTAACGTGGGCATATTTTATGGTACATTAGTATCTATTTTATAATCCACATATATAGTGCATTTATGTCTATTTTATGATCTCAAACATAATTTTACAACTTATATGATTATAAATGTTTATTGATATTGTGGTTTTACACATATTTTCCTCATGGTCTGTAATTACCACAAAGCAAGAGTGTAACTTCCAAGGCCATTTAGGATTGACCTGCCCTCTACCATAATTTGCTTTACAATATATTCTGGGGAGGAACAGAGCAAAACTAAGGCCTAACAATATGGCTACATGCTTTCTACAAAATTTGACTTATAAAAATAAAATAGAGTTTGAGGATAGCCTTTCCTTGAACCTATAGTTTTATATAATTATACTTTCTTCTGCAGTTTGCATTTTCAAAACAATATATCTTGTTTATGTTTGGGGCTATGATGACCATCATGAACATGAACAGGAGTAAGAGAAGAATGGAGAACAAGAGGGTGGTCTGTTACTGACCTGGGCTAAGAGCTTCTTCCAAGAGTCTCTGCAAGTAAATGTTCAGAACTGGCCTTTCCCCGACTTGGCTCAGTCATCTCCTAGACTCCCAGATGCCTGCCTAGGCATAGTTATCTAGGAGTTTGCTGATCTGTCCAGTTCCCAACAGGCCTTTGGTATGTTCTGATGATAGAAATAAGCCTGAAATATAAATCAAACTCATATAAAAGCATGACTTGTGTTTTCATAATTTCAATAGTCTAAAAGTCTGCAATCTGAATGTGTTAGGCTGAATGGCGTCACTCTGGGATTCTTATGTCAAAGTCCCAGCCTTCCCTCCTAAAGTGACTGTGTTTAGATGTGGTCACACCTTTAAAGAAGTAATTAAGTTAAGTTAGGGTCATGATGGTTAATCTTTACTGTCAAGATGGCTGGATTTAGAATCGTCTAGTAGACACACCCCTCTGTGTTTTGGAGAGGATTCCTAGACAAGTTAACTAAGGAGGGGTGACCCACCCTGAATGTGGGTGGCATTACTCTACCCTGTGTGATGGACTGAACAAAACGGGGCAAAGGAAGAAACCACCTCTGCTTCCAGCCTCATGTTCTGTTGCCACTGGAGCCAGTCTACTGCCTGGTCTCCCCTGCCTGATGGGCTATGCCTCGAACCGTGGGACAAGAGCAAGGAGAACAGAAATGAATACAAAGATCAGCTTCTGGAGACCACCCACATTTCCTAGCTCGGGGCCACCTTCCCTTGTCAGCAAAGCCAGGGAGGTCACACCTCGCTGAGGCTGTATCACTTATCACATTCCACCCTGACAACAGAGAGGAAGGTTCATTGCGTCCCAGAGCATCTATGGTCAGCTGCTTCATATTCTAACTCCATTTACTGTTTTAACCTCTCTTTCATATAATTTAAAATATTCACGGTTTCTGTAGATAAGTATTGGGACTTTGACAGGCATCATGGGAAAGTAGAGTTCTGCTCTCCGCAGGATATTAGACAGGAATTTGAAAGCTTCATATGATCAAAGTTTATTTCTCTCTGATCTAAAATCTATTATAAGTCAAGTGCTTTCTCCTTGGTGCCTCTTCCCCACATACTGGCTCAGGACTCGAGCTCTTTTCCACCATCATTTCTGTGGTCTGGGGCCTTCATGGTCAGAAAGGTTTTATATTCATTGTTACAGAGTAGAAAATATGCAGTACTGCACAAGTTACTTTTCTTCTCACAGTGGGGAAAAAAAAACAAAACCACTTTAAATGAGAAAGCATTTATTTTGGCTCATGTTTTGGAGGAATAGTGTCCATCATGGTGGGGGAAGTATGGCTTCCGAAGCAGCTTAGTCCTTGGTGCCAACCAATGAGCTGAGAAAGGACAATTGTGGTATTTTACTTGATTTCTTCCCTTTTTATTCAGTCTGAGACCCAGCCCATGGGATGCTATCACCCACAATCATGGAGGATCCTTAGTTAGGCCTCTTTGAAAACAAGTTTAAAGATACCCAGGGATGTTACTGTGTGATTACAAATTCAGTCAAGTTGTCAATGAAAATTAAAAACCACAGGTGTCAGGAGATCTGTTAGGAACAGGCTTAGAAATGAGAAATGCTATTCCTACCTATGTTCTATTGGTCCAAATTCAGTCACAGAGAAAGAACCTACCTGCAAGAGGAATGGGAAATGTAGTCTTTCTGTGTGCCTAGCAAGATACATCTAAAAATGTGGATTGGATAAATGTTTCTACCACCATGTCAGAACATGGTTGGAGAAAAATCATTTTCTTGAGGAAGAGAAGATACTTGCAAAGTAAGCCCTGTCTGATGTCAGTCAAGTTTCCTAAGATGTTTTTGCTTCCCTGCTCCCTCTGCCAAATCCATCACTACCTATGGGCTCAACCTCAGTCTACTTTGTAAGCAGCCTCTGAGGTCCAGCATAGTCATGTTTATTACTGGTCTGCCCTTGACTGGATATCCCAATTCTGACAGCAACCTTCATACTCTAAAAGTCAGTTCTACCATTTTTTTTAGCCTCCTTCA